>PVJI01004697.1:0-105154 GCA_004026765.1 Micronycteris hirsuta | reverse complement strand
ACACAGCGGGGGGAGGTCTGTGAGCCAGGAACAGAGCCTGCACCAGGACGGGACTATGCAGGCATCTTGACATTGGACCTGCAGCCTCCGTGACGAAGGGAAATGCGTTTCTGCTGGTTAAGGCGCACAGTGTGGTGCTTTGTTATAACAGCATGAGCTGACCGAAGCACTGGCCTTTAGATGCATGTTTTCAATTCTTTGGGTAAATTTATAGAGGTGAAATGGCACTAGATTCAGAACCTGAAGAAGACAGGACCCCACGCCCTCCCCAGTCACCTCGTCTCCTTGGCTGCCCCTCCTTGGAGCAGAGCCACCAGAGTGGCTTCTGTAAGATGGAGCCCCTGTGGATGGGGAAAGGGGGGTTGGGGGGTGGGGAAGGGGTGGGGGGGAGAGGGAGCTGTAGCTCGAACACCAATGATTCTTAATGTTCTTACTGAGATTAATTAAAAGATATTGGAAGAATATTTCTACATTTGCTGTATACACTTAGAAAAACTTCCAGAAGTTTTAGCTGACCACTTTTGGTAACTTGCTCTAGTTATTCTGCTGGGAGTGAGCCACTGTCCTTGTCAAGCATTCCAGAGTTTGATGCCTGTGACGTTCGCTCTTTCGTCCACAGATTGGATATTGTGTTTTCTTTCGTACTTTATCAGTCTAACTATAGGTTCGTGCATTTACTTGAAATGATTAAACAACAGCCTCTATTGTTTTCATTGAATTTTCTTTATTTTTGTATAATTTCTCTCTGCTTTCATTTTTCCCTCTGTTGCCCTTGTGTTTCCATTTATTTTGTTTTTCTAGCTTCTAAAGGCGAAAGGTTAGAGCATTGGTTTTAAACTTTTCCTCTCTTTTATTTAAAAGCATGTTAAAGCATGGTTTCCCTCTATTTTTTTGTTACATCTCAAAGTGTTCATTTGGTTCAAAATTTTTAAAACGTTTTTTTGATTTCTCTTTTTTTTGACTTTCAGTTATTTATATGTAGTTTTGTCAAATATTTGGAGATTTTACAAAAGTAATTCTGTTGTAGGTTTCTTAATTATTTTGAGGTCTTAAAACCAAATGTATATGTTTGCAATTATCTTCAGTATATCAGGAGTTCTTTTATGGCAGAACAGATGGCCTATCTTGATGAGTACTTCACTTTTATTTGAAAATAAAATTTAATCTGCTGTTGGTGGTAGAATGTTCTATATACTTCAAGTAGTTCAGTTGGTTAACAGTGTATTTCAAATTTTATACCTATGTATTTATTTTCTTTCTACATTTTGTATACATTACTGAGTGGACATTGTTGGTATCAATAGCTCAAATTTTGAATTTTCTCTGTATAATAAGGTGCATCCCCAATGCTTTCTATGTTATCTTTTACCTCTTACTCAAAGTTACTCTAATTCAGAATATTAAGAAAGTACGTTTCCTAAACTGCCTCTGGGATAAATGTGAATAAAACCCCTAACTGTGGTATTAAAGGTCCACTTTCTCAAATCACACATGAAAGCAAATCGTCCATTCATCCTACGATTCCCAAACTTTTCTTGAAATATTTTTCTTTGGTCATCGTCTATCGTATTCTCTCCCTTTCTTTTATCTTGAGAAAGAAGCCTTTTCATTCATGTAATGTCAATTAGCATAGATCTGGGAAAATCAACCACTATATATATATACACACACACACACACATACACATACATATATATACACGCACACATACCTGTACACCACACACATATATATATATATTGAAAATAAGTTTATACATGTATATATTTATTTTGTATTAGTTCTTAGTATATGGTGCCTTAAACATCAAAGTAAAATTTTTTTGTGGCATACCTTAGGCCAAAGAAGTACCTCACATCCTTTATTTATGTGAAGACGCACATCCTAGTGACTTCATAGAGTTTGGAGAAAATAGTTGGTGTGAAAGCAAATTTGTATATCATTCTTAAAGAATCACAGTAACTGGCAGTGACAGTGCCCCTTAGGACCAGTCCCGCCTCTCCAATCTTGATGTCAGCTTGGATGCCACCATTTTCATTTTTTATTTCACACTGATTTTCTTGCTTTTTATTAGGGCAAACACAGTTTCACAAAGCTAGGGTATCACTGAAAGCTGTGCAAAGGGATCTAATGTTGGAATTGTGAAATATCTCAAGCTAGTGTTTGCAGAGCTCCTAGCAGACACTCATTACCTCTTCCCCTGTCTCCGAATGTTGAAACTGCCCCTCAGAGTCCTCGCTGTGCTTCTCCAGGTGGCTCAGCATGTAGGTTTGGAACTGCGGGCTTACATACACATCTAGAAATGTTTAGAAAACCAATAGCTGCTCTTTCCTGCTCTTTTGAAGGCAAGTTTGGATATAAATAATGAAAAGAGCCTTCCATGGAAGTGTTTATAAGTCCCAGAGCTAGAAATAGCCTTAAAAGCTATCTAATTCAATTACTCTGCATTACAAATGAAGACATTAAAACAAGTAGTAATTAGAAGGCTTGACAAAATGAATAGAATATCAGAGCTAATTAATAGAATACATTGTTTTAAAAGTTTAGATGCTTTATTACAAGTTCTGTTGACCTATCAACATTGATTACTAAAAAAAAATATGAGTTGTGTCTTTGGCTTTTTATTGATTTATTTTGCTACAAGGGCATTGTATGTATCTGATAAATGCCTCCTTAATTTGTTAAAAAGTTCAGCTAGGCATTTAGATAGGCATTCATAAGAATGTAGGCCTAATTCTTTTGCACATCATAATTCCTTTGATAAATTAATTCCCACAGTCATACAATACAAAATACAAAATTTACTCACTAGTCTGACAGAAAAATCAGTAGACTTCCAGCATCTTGATACAGATTTTTAAAGGCATTCATGTCACTGGAATAGCTTTCAGAACATCGGGCCTAATATATATCCATCTTTAGCGCACCAATTTCCATCTCATTTAACAACCTAAAATTTGATTACTTCAGATATATTCAACGCTTTGTTTTTACGGCATTTAGATACAAAAATTCTAAGCAAAACCAAAGAACTGGTCATAAAATTAATTGACTCTTAACTAACCTGAGATTAATACTTAGTGGCATGTATTATTTTATGGATGTCGCTTGATTCAGTCTACCAACTTAATTAAAATTTTCTTATTTGCCATGTGCTGTTGTAGCTTCTGGGAATTTGAAGTAATATAAAATACTTATGGCGAGTAGTTCAAAATCTAGTAAAACACCCAGAAACATAAACAATTAACTCTAATAAAAAGTGATGAATGCTGTAGCGGAGCAATGATACTGAAAACAAGGGTGGCTCATTGTGTTGGTATTCTGAAAAGAGTTCAGACAAGGGATTGGAGAGGAAGGCACAATTAAACTGAAGGTGGAAAGTCTGGCCCGGATTATGGGAAAAGTCTGGTCAGGGTGATAGAAAATGAAGGATCATAATCATGAGGGCATTTTGGGGGAGAGAACACACAGCTAGGTTTGCAGAAGCTGGAAAAGGAGGAGAGAAAGAAAACTGAGTCTCAGAGGGATCAAGTAGCTCGTATTACCTGGAAGGGACTAATTTTCTCGAATTCAGTCGCCATGACACCCTAGATGATAAATGGTGCATTTCCTCCACAGTAAATATGTAGCTCAAAGTTCAAGGTTAGATCTGCAGGCCAAGGTTAGATCTGCAGAATCATCAGTGTTGAACTCTAATTATCACCTGATCTTAGAATCTTATTTACTTTCTCATATCTTATAGTTCTATCACAAAATGTGGATAATATAATTTTAAAGTGTTTGTATGATAAGTGAGAGAATGCATTTATGTTGCTTAGTAAAATGACCAGCCCACAGAAATGTTTGGGAAGAAGGAAGGAAAGAAGGAAAGAAATCTCTCCCATTCAAAATCTATTAAACTGCACTACTTAACATTCCAATATTAATTTTAATTTACCTTTAGTATTTTACTTAAGGCAAGGTTAGAAAAATCCAAAAACCACAAGAGGTTATAATTATCAGAGCTGAGAAGACCTAATGTTTAACTTGATACGATTATCTTGCGTCTTTAGTAAAAATGGTTAAAGACCAGACAGCTCATTTCCAATCTAAAGAGACATTCAATGGGAAAGTCCAAGTAGAAAGTTGCCATGTTGATACATAGGCCTAGATATGTCGGGGCTTTAAGAGAAGCTAAACATCTGGGTTTTTCATTCAAAATTTTCAAATGTCTTTTCTCAGCATTAATCACGTACCTTGAACACCCCTTGCATCAATAGGACTTGAATTCCATCGTTGTTCTGGACCGGTGTTACAGGACTGTTGTATTTGCATGACACCCAAAAGAAGCTTTACACAGGTCCAGCAGTCTCTACTGCTTGTGTCCACACAAATGAACTGCCCGCTGGCATCCCTGCCCGCTGGCATCCCTGCCAGCTATCTCAAAAGACCTTGGGATGTGCGCATCACTCCTACATCCCATCTGTGTATCTATCCAAGGGGACAGGGATGGTTGAAGAGGGTTCACTTTCTTGACTTGTCTTCGTCCCTCCAAATATTGTGAAACCAGATAAGGTAAATTCTGGGGAAAACAACCATTTTGCATACTAATTAGTCTGTGGGATAACAAATGAGTTTGCTCCCTTTTCAGCATTATGAACTTTCTGAGCTCCAGGCTTGAGTGACCTTGTTGGCCAGGACCTCAGCTGGGGGAAGAGGGGGACAGTAATAATGTGAAGGGGAGAGAAAGGAAGATTTCCCAAGGAGCAGGTTTCTTTGGAAAAATGCCCAAGGCCCTTAGGGACACATTATTATTTCTGCGCCTGAGACAACGCTTCCTCCCGAGCTTAGCACTAGCTTCAGTCCACCTGTGCTGACCCTGAGGGAGCTTGTCAGAGCCAGTGGAAAGGTCATCCAGTTTCCTCTTTGGAAACAGGCCCTGGTGAAATATGGGGGACCACTCTGCGTGGCGTGGGCCCAGCAACCATTCGGACAGTGGAGAGCGACACACGGATGGGTTCTCCCGTGCGGAATCAGGCCTGCATTGTACCTAGGCTTCTATGAGACTTGCTTTTGCTAAAACTCCCTCACCCTGGATTGAGGCAACAAACGTTTACTGCTTATCTCTAAAGCAACTTCCTAAGTCTCTCCTAAACCTTCAGAGGACCAGTGTAACCAGTTCAACCACTTGCCCGTTTACATTTGCAAATATCCTTCTTTCTTGATGTAATTAGCAACATCCTCTCCTTTGTTATCTGTAAAAGGTAATCACCTCCAGTGATCCTATGCATAGTCAATGATGACCTGTGCATAGGAAATGAAAGCCACCCTCCATGTAATGTGCCCAGAAAGACAATAAAAGCCTGTCAAGGCAAGGGTGTAGGCACTCTCCTTTTTAGAGAGTGACCATGTCTTCCCTTTTCCTCCACAGGACTGGGTAGTACTTGCGAATTTATCTCATGTCTCAGCCATGACACCGCAGGCAGCCACCGCAGTCACCGCAGGCTGGTGTCCCCATCAGTAAAACACTAGTAAGAACTAGTAGAGAGGGCTATGGTGGCACCGTGGTTTAGGACACTGACCTGCTGAGCATTCAGGTCTGTGTGTTCACTCTACTGTCCTCTGACTTAGCACTGGAGACCCGATTGAGTCACTATGACAAAGTGACACGAGGAAATGAAGTTTTTCTGAAAGTTGGATATTCCATCTCTCAGCTAATATATTTTTAATTACGTTGTCCTTATGTGGCTCTGAGGATTAATGTAGTTAATTTAGATAAGATGTCTACCATTCTTTATCTCCCAGAAATTGATTTCAATTAGCTCACACACATGAAACACACACACGAAGTATTAAAGGTAAGGAAACAAATACATAAACAAATTTGTTCCATGCATAAGCTAACCAACAGCTTGTAGGTTAGACCAGGAGAAAGCACAGCGTTCTTAAGCCCACCTGAGTCCACACAGTTACTACCTTTGTCAATTTTGTCCCTGACTGGTTAGTCTAAGACACAAGGTAAAGAGGAAGGTATGCTCACTAGTAAAACATATTCTTTTTTAGTCACAGTTGAAGAATGCTCCTACTTTTTTTTAAAGAAGCAAAATTCAGGTGTTTCTAAATGCAGTGTCCTTTATTGAAGCTGCAAGGAAGTTTACAATGTTTTGATCTACAAATCTATTTAAAAATAAAGTATTAATTATGTATAACATCAGGGGTGTACTAGATTTATCGGGGAATCACTTTGTAAGTTATATAAATGTCTAATTACTGTGCTGTGCACCTGAAACTGATGTAATATTGAATGTCAACTGTCATTGAAAAATAAAAATAACATTAGAAAAAGTCTAATGGAATCACATCATATCCATTATTACCAATTGCCTGTATTTCCATTATTTACCTATCAGGGAATTTCAAGGTAACTAGGCTATGTGGATTATCTCAGGTCCTAAGCAAATTAGATTATTTATTTCCTCATCAAAATTGTGAGACACAAACTAATAACAACACACCTCAGAAATATTTGGTGGGGGGCTGCAGGAGGGAGGACAGAAAGGATGATTAAAAATACTCCCAATATTCCTGAGTCTTTGAAAAGTAATTGGTACCTGCAACTTTGGACTTTGTCACTTGATACGTGGACCAGAAGTGTTAGGGACTACTAATACAGATTTTTTGATATAAAGGTTTTTCTCTTAATATACGCTTAGAAAAATGCAATGACAACCTACACCTGAATCTGAGAACTGGAGTTTCACAGAATATACTACTCTGAATTCTCTGAATTGGGATTTAGATGAGTAAAAGGATTTCATTCAATATGCATTCAAAAATATGAACAATGTAAAGCAGTTGTGCAGCATATTTAAACTAAAATACAACATGATTGCTGAGACACCCATTTGTATGTTTTTTGTTACATTCACATCTTGGACTGTGACGTTTTTCTGAAAATCTCGGCCTCGTACAAAACCGATGCAGAGAAAAGGAGAGAAGTAACAATTGCAATTCACACTGCTTTTACAGAGTCAGTGAAAAGGAAAACACCTGCCCCAAAAGGCCTCTATTCTTTATGCTGAGCTCCTTTTAAATAGAGTTATTCCTGACGTTCTGAATAAAAAAGAAAATCCAACAAAGAACAAGTATTCAACAGGATTAGATCTCCAAATAAGGCAGCCAGGCAGAGGGTCAATTCTAGCTGGTGGGGGAAGGGCCACAGAGCCGTTCTTGGGGCTTCCTTTCACGGCCCCCGTGATAAGAAAACCCCATTTCGATGACACAAAATTACAAACTACTGAATACCATAGCCTTGAATTTTATTTTAAGACATTTTTAAAGCTTAAGATGCCTCGAAAACATATTGCCTCATTTTTGTGAAGTAGTATTCTCTTTGAGGGTAAATAATTGCTGTATGCAAAGAAACCATGCCTTCGTTTCTGCAGTATAAAGCCATTTCTCTACATATGAATTAATAGCTCTATGTTATATAATTCTTTTTGCCACATAAACATTTGTTTTCTATGTACAGAAACACTTTTGCAATGAAAACACTGTATTCTCTTTGGTTCCCAAGAGGAAGAATCGAGAGAAAAATGGGAGTCTCATTTTGTTTCTCAGTTGAAATCCCATGCCTCCTTTGTGGGCTTTCTCAGTCGCTGTTCCTGCTTATTGAAGCTTTCTGTCATACTGACCAGTGGAATCTTTGAATTCTTCAGAATTCCTGAGATTTTCCTAGCGATTATTCCAAAGAGCCTCTTTAATTATGGCTCCATATGGGCCATGTTTAGCTCAGGAGAGGGAAGTCTCTCGAAGGCGGAGCCTCGATTGGCCCTGCACTGGAAGTGTTCCTGAGCACGGTAGGTGCAGTGGTGACCAGTGCAATGATAGTGTCTGGAGTGAAGAGGAACCTCCGAGTAGCCTCCACCCATTTCAAAAAGATAGAAACCACCTTTCTCTCATCCCAGTGACACCTGTGTCTCTGTGTGGCCTGCTCTGTCTTGACTAATGTCAATATGGGAAAGACTTAACTACCTCCAAACACGATGCTTCCTTTCATATCTCCTACGTTTTTACAAATGACATGTAAGCACCCCTTTCCCTGGTTACCAGAGACTCTCCCTTCCCCCCGTGAAACGTTAGACCAACCCACAAACATAACCGCTTTGGTTGTTGCAGCAGGTCCCATGTACACGACTGGTTTTATCTACACCTTTCAGTAAAGGTCCTCTGTTTCAACAATGATTTAAGTACCAACTCCTCCTGGCAACATCGTGCCGCCTCCTGTCAGGCTTCAAGCTTACTGTTCTTTTCAGGTTGACCTGCTCGGCCATCTGTCTAACGGCACTCGGGGGCAGCTCCACGAGGCTCTGACCAGCATCGTTCCCCAGGCTTCGTCCACCACCCCAGGTACCAATCCAGACTTCTCTCTGGACTTTTTTTTCAGGCCCTCATTACTGTTTTTATCTGCAGCAGATCAATTACAGGGTGGCTTGCTTCCTGCAAACAGCTTTCCATACCTTGGATTTTCAGGGTACAAGGATTGGGGATCTTGGTCCTTTCCTTCCTAGAAGTCGCTGTGCTCCTTAGGTAAATCGTCCACTTTCACTCTACAGCACGTAGGCCCAGGGGTCTCTGAATGGCAGGCAGCATTCTCCAAGCGAGAGCAAATCAGTTAGAGCCCCCCACCCCATTGCTGACTTACTCCACTTATATTTGCATAATGACAAAGAAAGAGCCCCCTGGATAATTCTTCTTATAACCGTGAAAATCTGCTTCAAGGTGGTGGTTGTGTCCCACCAGTGCACTTAGAGGGGACGAGCGTAATTATTAGATAATCACAAACGAGTCACAAATGGCAGTTTCAGAGACACCGCCCTCCTTAATGCCCAGTGTACAAATACAGCAAAAATTCCACTGATGCCTATGTGAAAAGTACAGGTGACAGGGAAGAGCAGTGTAATTTCTCCTTTATCGCCAAAGGGACAATTGTCTCTGACACCCTCTGGGGGACTGACAGCAGCTCTCCCTCTGGGCACGAGTTTCAATATCGGTCATGAAGAAAGCACCAACCAGCTCAGCAGAACATTGTTTTACGATTCATCTAATACATGCTTATTCTAAGTCACTCTTTGCCTGTGAATCAAAGATTTTATCCTCTCCATGTTCAAATACATTGTTTGAGAAGACAGGCACCCATAGAACTAAATGTCAAACAAATTGAAACGTAATGACTGCAATAGAATTACAGATAAAACACAATGCAAGCACCGTAAAGTCAGAGTTTAGCTAAAGGAAACAATATTTTGACCGAATTATAGATCTGGAGAGCAGCAGAATTAGAGTTTTAAGTCAGGATTCTCGGGGTCCAAGCCCTGAGCTCTTTCTGCTTCAGCATCGCAACCCACAGTAACTAAGTAACGATCCAATGAGATATTGCACATCACAGGAATTCTCAGAGTAAAAAATGTTTTTGCCATTTCGTGTATAAATGCTGATAATTATAATCATTTTCTGTGTTGTGTATCTCCCACAGTTCTATTATACACCCTGATCTGCATGTCATTGCAGGAAAAAAAGTGTTGATTATTTCCAATGTAGTGGAAAAAAATGCACGTGTTGGGATGGATTGCTGGCTGTTTATGCTCTCTGAGCTTCTGTTTCCTCATCTGGAAAAGTCCTGCCACATTCAGGGAGAAATTAAATGAAAGAAGGAAAGCAAAATGCCTAGTGCACCACTTGCCCAAACTTGCCGCTCTAGAAAGGTCAGTTCTCTCTCTCTCTGAGTTAAGAGGAAATGTTCCTGAAAGTCAATTTTGCAGAATATTAGAACTGGTAGGCACTTCACCGGTATTCTGACCTACTTCCTTATTTTTCCAGAGGCAGATGATAAACCCCATAGACTGGATTTTACTTCCCAAAGGTCACACAGGCAGATTTAAGAAGAAGATGTTTTCACACGTGTGAGACCCCTTTCCATGCCCGGCATAAAGTTGCACTGCGTAATTAATGGCAACCTGACCTGGGTTTTGGAGAATACGCCCAGACCACAAAGAGTCAGACAGGCTGAACAGATGAACAACACTGACTGATCACTGCTACACAGAACTTCAGACATTTTACACATTTTATACCCAACTGTGCATATGCGACCGTCGGTGGTCATCGGTTAGGGACATTTTGTAGACCCCACTGTTGTTTCTGCGCAATAATGTGCATGACAACCTCGTGATTGGACCCCGAGAAAATTCAGTCTCTCCGCGGACCTCTCTGGACTCTGCCATTCTCCGCCCTCCACTGTGTCTGTTGCAACAACTCCCTGTGCCAACGGCGCCTGACCCTGCGTGCTCAGGACCTCACGAACGGCTTAAGTCTACCGGGACAGGTATGTGTGTCTGAATTTTTAACAGTTTATGTTAGAAATGTTCAGTGCCCTAATAATTTCTTGGCTAGCCATGGCTTCTTGTCTGTTCCCCTTAAGCCTATCTTCCGCCTCCTCAATGAAAGCATCACATTCTACATATGCAAGCAGGACCCTCCTGCACCTCAGGGTGACGCTGGCCTCATTAAATGGGACACTCACCAGCCACACAGCACTGCGAATACAGCGCCTTGTACAGTTTAAATCTCGTTTCTTCCCTTGCCGTGGGAATCAATCAAAATTAAAATTCGAAATATTTTAGAGGCCACCTTCTACCATGGGTGTCACATTCTTATTTTAGAGTATTTTTGTTAAAGGCTATTTATATGTACTTATGTGTTTCACACATAAATGTGCACAATATAAAGGCAACTTAAAAATAATAAAATATTTATAATAGACAAGGGGACTTTTTAATAAATAAAATTCATTTATTTTATATGGAGTGATATGAATAACATCTACTTAATTAAAAAACCATAGAGAAAATAAGGCCATTTCAATGAATACGCAAATTTGAAGATGGGGAGGGGTATTCATCAGTGCTGCGGTATTGCGAAAGTTGTAACATACTAATCAGTTTTGGTTTTGTTTTGGTTGCCCCAAATCTGTAAGGCCCTGATTCATACATTGCATTTATTTTTTTTTTAAGAGTTTACATATTCATTTTGAGAGAGAGGAAGGAAGGGAGAAAGAGAGGGAGAGAAACATCAATGCGTGGTTGTCTTTCACATGCCCCCTACTGGGATCCTAGCCTGCAACCCAGACATGTGTCCTGACTGGGAATCAAACCAGTGACCCTTTGGTTCCCAGGCTGGCACTCTATCTACTCAGCAACACCAGCCAGGGCTGATTCCCACATTTAATAACTACAAACAATGACAGTGCTTAATTAAGAAAGGAGTGCAGATACCATATGATTTCACTCACATGTGGAACCTAATGGACAGGCTGACTAAACGAGGAAAATGGGGACAGACTCACACATGGAGAGCAGGATGACGGCTAGCGGGTGGGGAGGGTCGGGGCTGGAGGGGTCGTGCAAAAAGGAGAAAGGGCTCATGGACACGGACAACAGTGTGGTGATTGCTGGCAGGGGTGGGGTATAAGGGGACTAAATGGTAATGGGAAAAATACAATAAAGATTAAATTTTTTAAAAAGAATACAGAAGAAACATTATTCTCTTACTATTGAAGAGAGTCTTCGTCACCTTGGACTACAATAACAAAATAACAGACTCTGTGGCTTAAAAAACAGAAACTTATTTTCTTATAGTTCAAGAAGCTAGAAATTCAAGTTACCAGCATAGCTGATTTCTGGTGAAGATTTCCTTCCTGAGTCATAGATGGCCACTTCTCACTGTGTCCTCACGTGGCAAGCACAGAAAGGTCTCCCAGGTCTCTTCTCATAAGGACACCAATCCCATCACAAGGATCTCAGCCTCACGACTGAATCTCCCCGAGGCGGCATGTCCCCACACTGTCACACTGGGGCTCACGGCTTCAATGTGAATTTTCGTGGACACGATGCAGTTCAAAGCACAGTGGCAATGTTTAATTAAGCAAAAAATGCCACACTCAGCAAAGGCGTTAATCCAACATTTTTCCACAATGGACACAGTGTAAAAATTGTATCACGACACAGTTAAATATATACTTTTTCTGTACTTTTTAAGTTAAAGGTGATTTAGAAGGGAAAGTCAAGTCATCATTTTGTAGAGCCCTAGAAATGCCTAGAGAAAACTGCCTGATACTCCAGCTCATCTATTTACAGGAAAACAAAGCACAGCTCAGGGAGAGGGCATCTTATTGAAATAAATCACGCGCTGGTAACCAGGTTAGGACACAGCCCCCAATCCTCCCACTGCCTTTCCCAACAAGTCACCACACAAGTAGATCCATGTGAAAATACATGCACTGTCCTTCATCTGGATTAAACGCTTTGTGCATGTCTTTCCTGGCAGTGGGAATCCAACACGTATAAATATGGTAACTTCAATTTTATTGTTTCAATCCATGTTGTACATTCAAGACGCATCAGTAGGTTAAATTACAACATGCCTCCAGTTGCGGTAGAGTTGAGAGAGAGAGAGAGATAGGGAGAGGGAGAGAGAGAGATTAGACTGAAGACATAGAGGTCTTCCATTGTGCTCAAATTTGTAAATTCTGTTTCCTGAAAACGTACCCTGGTGGCCAGATGTTGCAGATAAAGCCACACGTTGTTTAACCACCCCTGGTAGTTCCTGGGTGTACTAAAAACATACTGACATAGCAAATCACTTAGTAGTAAAATTATTGTGAAAATCTTTTGTCCTTAATCATGTCAGTGCCAGAGCCAGAATTGATTTTCTCCCAGTGGACTGCCTGAGCATCTGCAATACTATCTTACTTTTTAACTGCTAGCACGGCATTCATGAGGAGTCATTGGTCTCCCCTTCATGCCATTATATAAATATTGCCGTTTGGTTCTGCACATGTTGACCTTGACTGCATCCCTCATTCCACTCTTAAGTGAATATTCCATGGATTCCAAACTCAGTCCAAATGACTGCAGAGTCAACCATTCAGCCATCCAGCTCTTGGGCACCATAAAGAGATAGTTCTTCGATGTCTTTGTAATTTTCACAGTTCACTGTAGGCAGAGCTTCCACATAACTGGAGCAAATAGTCTGAAGTGGGGAGGAGAGTTGCAAATATACATTACAATAAACGCATCCACAATCCCCAAAGCATTAGGCATACAAAGTCTCCCTGTCTTCTTACCAGTTACGCACTTCCACTCCTGCTCCCACAGGAAAGAGGAAGTTGTAGAAGGGATAACCAGTTGTGCTTGGTTCAGCTCCCATAGCCCTGTTCTCTGGGCTGGCATCTAGAACCTGAGAAGATGTGTTTAGCAGCCAGAATTGGAGTTGAAGCCACATGTGGAGGTGAGACAGACTTCCTAGACATGCTCTCTGAGATACAACCTGCCCACAGAACATACACGATTCCTGTCCACTTTTGTTCCCACGTGGTAAACCCTCAGGACTTGGCTCCTCCAATTGACTTGTGAATGACCAGCCCATGACCGAGGGAAAATGATCAAGCCCTGCTTTGGTTTCAAGTGTACACAATGTCCTTTGTCCAGCTTTTTCAGCAACCAAGCTCTCGGTGTGACTCCCCAATCTGTTTTTCAATTCCTTCTAGAATTTGAGAAGGAAAATTATCATCCTCAAACCTCATTTGAATAGTAGTGATGAAAACAAAGGCATATTTCTTAAAGAAAAATTACCAGCCATAATCTATTAGCTTATTGTCTCTTCTGCTCACATGAAACTATGAGAACAATCTTATGAGAGGCTAATGCAATTTCTCTTCCTGTGAAAAGGGAACTATAATAAATAAAGCACAGTGTTGGTATGGAGAGATCACATGATAATCTGATTAAAACACTTGGCATAATAATCTATGTAAGTTATACTACAACTTGGTACTTAATAAAATGTATCCTCTGGACAGAAATCAGACTAGCAGAATTCTATTTTTTCACTTAGCATAAAAATATATGTAGGTTACACTATAATTTGGTACTTAATAAAATGTATCCTCCAGTCAAAAGTAGGAGTATAAGAACACCATTTCTTTACAGACCTGATTAACCATCATAAATATCTGTAAACCCATCCCGACACCTTTAAGTGCCTACTATGCCAACCATTTTTGTTTCACCTTTAGTTCCTAAAAAAAGATCTGACACTGAGTAAAGGAGTGTTCATGGCATGATAAGCCTTTGGGAACTATGTTCTTAAGATCAGTTTAAACAGTGCATGAAATAACACCTTTGTTTCCAAAGAAGAGTCTCTACAGCTCCTTGCATTTAATGAACGCACGAGGCACACTGAGGCGGAGCCTGCTGAGAGCAGGAGAGATGTGTGCTCAGCAGCTACCTGCCGACCACTGCAATCTGTTCCTGCCCAGAACTGGATCCCTCAGCGCTTACAGTCCCAGCGGAAGGAAAGGCAGCCTGGGAAATAACTGGAGGGAAAGTAGGACTCAAAGGACAAAGCAATTGCAGCCGGACCATAAGGCTCAAAGGAAGGAAATCAGGAGTGGATGTAAACAGAAGAAAACAGAAATAGAGAAAAGTAAAAAAAATGACTTCATGAGTGTGTTTTCAAGGCATGTGTCATGCATTTATACCCTACTTGAGCCACTCTCTAGCCAGATAACCTTAGAATGTCATTTAAATTAGCTGAGCCTCAGTTTCCCTTTATATAATAACAGAAATTGAATTGATCCTGTGAGGCAGATAACACAGTTCAGTGAAATGTATGGGGAACTTGTTATAGTACTGCTAGCCCTTGGGTATATAAAATGCCTACGTCCAGAGAAAATAAAGGGGATTAAAGGGAATTTCATGACAGAGTGGAAAAGACATAGCAAAGAGCATATGGACTTTGGAGCCAAAGAACCGAGAGTTGACTGACAGGTCTGGTACTTAACAGAAGTTTGACCCTGAGATGCTAAGCTTCAGCTTCCTAATCTGTAAAGTGATGGTAGTAAGATCTACACTGGAGGATTTTTGGGGTGATTCGTATAGCCCATTTATTATCATTTAATAGACTATTAAAATCATATTATCTCTTACTGAAAATTATAAGACATAAAAATGTGAAAAAACTATTTTTCTCAGCACATTTAAAGATTTTAAAGCACACTGACATCTCCTTATTCACAACCATATGTTTATCATGTGTCTTCAACTATATGATCCATACTAAGAAACACATGGTTTACACGTGAAGCCTTGGCGGTGAATGAATGAGTGTCTAGTGGAAGGGCTGAAACCGGAAGCCAGGTTCAGTTCACTGCAAAGTCTCAGCTCTTTTAAGCCTCACGCCCTCCCCATAGTGCTCGGTATCAACTTGAAAAAGCCAATTATTGGTAAGAAACAACCCAAGCACCACTTTGAATCAGAAAAACGACAGACTTATTTTTATGGAACCTCTGGATATGCAAGAGCTATGGTACCTATTCTGTGATCTTCTGAAGAGGTGCATGTGCGTATAGCAGTTTGTAACAATTGATAGAAAGGTGTGGATGCTGCCAAGAACACTTTGGAAAGGCTTATGGAAGTAGGGGTTTGGCAGCTGACTGTTCGGTAAATGCCTTATGGCAAAGACACAGGCATCGCTGAAAGCAAAGCCAGCACAGAACTGAACATTTGTGAGACAATAGGGATCTCAACCATACCTATCAGAATTCCTTTGAAGCTTTTTCAAAATGCTTTCGCTCCATTTGAATCTTTGCTGTTTGGCAAGTGAAGCTTACTCAAAGGGACCTTGGCCCTCTGTCCCGCCATTTGAACACCTGATCCAAGGTCAAGAGTAAGAGGAGGGTGAGCATGGCTCACATGCAGAGGTTCTAAACCCATCCGGGAGGAAAACGGTCCATACAGGTTACAAGCTAAAGGTGAGGCAGTCATCATGGAGCAGTTTGCACAACTCTTGCATCGGGGACCCTCCCAATATCTGGGACCAGCTGTCTATGAAACCATAGCTGGCAGCTAACTACCATTCTGGCCAATTGTTACTTCACCTTTCCCAGGGTTATGATTATTTTTTCTATTAAAAAGAATGTACAATTCTGGAGGGAAAGAAGTGGTTCAGAATAGCAAACCAATGATTTCCTCTCCAGTAATACAATTCTGTTGAGGAATTTTATAGAGGAAAACAGGTGATGACTTTTATGATTGCTTATGATTTATAATTAATGTGAGCCCTACAGGTAAAGCCATATGAAAGAGACATGAATTGATTTTTTCATGCAATCAGCATTTTGTTGGCAGGTACTGTTCCTGAATCAGCTTTTTCCTTTGTACCTGGACTTCTTTCTGTCAATAATACTCATATCTAATGGAAAGAAACTGACAACTCAACAAGTGAGAATATCCAATGATTTTATGCATTTTAACATCTATTGGTGCCCAGTTTGTTCTCAATTTGTTTTGTTTGTTTTAAGGGGGTGGGCAAATGAGAGAGTAACCTTTAAATCAGGTAAACTTTTTATTTTCAGTATAAGGGAAAATGAAAAATCTTTAAGGCAAGCTCAGAATATAGTGTAGTTGTGAACAATCAGTAAATAAACCCAGACTTATCTGAAGTAAGTAATTCCATTACTTGGTATATACCATTATATGGAAAAAGACCAAAGCAACACACGTACGTTCTCTCAGATCTCTGTAATGTATTTGAAAATGACACTGAGGAGCGCTGAACAAAATAGAGAGCTAATAAATCAAAAAGAAGGCTCACCAGTGGAACTACTTTACCAATTGTAAGGGCTGGGACACAGGTGGAGTCTGCTGTTTGAACTTTCAGTTCAGCACAGCATTTATGGAATTGTTTCCAACAGTTAAAAAGGTTTAAGATACAGCACAAAGCTGAGTGTGGAGGCTTGACTTCCTGTTTTAAATCTACCATCAGCACTTGTGTGACTCTGAGCAAGTCCCAAACCATCCCTGGATCTCATTTACTTAATTCTAAAGTAGCTCTTACATCCCCTCCGGCTCAAAGAGCCATGGTCTGAAGAAATGCTTAAGGAAGTATATCCTCAAGTGTTTACCATTATAGGAAAAGCATATAATTGGTCACCTTCCTTCAAAAAAACAGAAGATAGAAGGAAGGAAAGAAGGAAGGAGGGAAGGAAGGAAGGGAAAGAAAGGAAGAAAGGAAGGAAGGAGGGAAGGAAGGAAGGAAGAAAGGAAAGAAAGAAAGAAAGAAAGAAAGAAAGAAAGAAAGAAAGAAAGAAAGAAAGAAAGAAAGAAAGAAAGAAAAGAAAGAAATTTATTATAAGAAACCGGCTGGTGTGAGTTCGGAGCATGACAGGTCCCAAGATATGCAGTAGGAAAGCTGAGGACCCAGGAAGCCGATGTGTAGCTCTAATCTGAGTTTGAAGTCCTGAGAACGTCAGGACTGATGATGTAATCCCGGTGTTAGGGCAGGAGAAGAGTGATGTCCCAGGTCAGTAGTCAGGCAAAGAGAGAGTGAATTCTCCCGTGCTCATCTTTTTGTTCCATCCAAGCTTCCAACAGAATGGATGACGCTGACCCTCATTGGAGAAGGCAATCTGCTTTACTAGTCCACAAATTCAAAGGCTACTCTCATCCAGAAACACCCACACAGACACACCCAGAAATCATTTTTACCAAAATTCTGGGCACCCTGTGGTCCAGTTAAGTTGACACCCAAAATTAACGATTGCACTGCTCCTAGGTATTTCTATTGTATCATAAAGGCTGCTTAGGAAATTAAAAAAAATGGAGAAAAGCATCTCATTGGTATTCAAAGATCTAAAAATATATTTTTATAACGTGGCATGCTTCAGCAAGAGGTCAAATGGTAGGAGTAGACTACAGTGGCTCGGAAGATAGATGCTATCATAAAGAAAATGAATTTCTAGACTCAACATGTGGGCTCATATCCATGCATAGGGAGCGGGAGCACAGTCATAATGCTGGGTATCTGCCCTGATGATTTCATTTCTCATGACCAGCCACTCTGTATCTCAAGATGTGCCCTGGATGCAATAGCTGTTCATGCGTGAAATCATCAGAGCTTAACTGCTAATGTGTGCCACTGGGGTCAGGGCAGTTTCTGTGGGTCACCCGTGAGCCATTGTGACACACAGGGAAACATCATTATTCCTCAGGAATGTAAGTGCCACAGTGGTCTCGAAAATTAATGGGAGTCAATTCTGAAAGTGTGAAGAGAGAAACATGCACCAGAGCTAGCGAAGATGGGCTCTATCCCGTGTCCACATGCTAGGATTTGCAAGGATTCTGCCTGGAATTCTGCAGCCCCTCCCTCCCCCCAGGACACACGCAGATGCCAGTGATGGGGAGTATCAGCTGTGCAGAAACCCCTCTGGGGCAGAACCCTGCCTCAGTGTACCTGAGGTCTGTTTCTCCTCAAGTGGCCCTACTTGATTTACAAAGAATAATTTTGAGGCAAATATAAATAAAATTGGTGTATTTAAAATATTAAAACCCTAATTCAAGAGATGAAGGTTTTTAAGCCATAGTGATAAAATATATACTGAAGGATACAGGACCTTATCTTACAGTCACTGAATAGTGAGACCAAGATCTTTAGATGATACTTAGAAATCAGCTTAGAATGCCTTTCTTATGACAACAGTTTTCTACTGTTAGGGTTTTTTGAAGTCAGACTGCAGATTTTAGTGTTTGTAGAAATAAAAGAATTGCAGTGATTTTATTATGGAACAACAACAACAACAACAACAACAACAACAACAAAAACAGAGCAAGGAAAAAAAGAAAGCCACCCTGCCAAGGTCACTGGTAAATTCCATAACACATTTTAAAAAGAAATGATAAGAATTATGATTCCTTTTTTTTGAAAACCAGAAACAGAGGGAATAATTCCTAGCTTAATATACAAGGTCTGTATTAGCTAATATCGAAACCAAAGATATTACAAGAAAAATGTAAGCCAGTATCTCTCATCAACACAAAGCCCAACAATATTAGCATATCAAATCCAACAATGTATAAAAAAATTATACACCACACCAAAATGGGATTTATTCTAGGTATGCAAGGCTAGTTCAACATTCCAGACTCAGTTAAGGTATATCATCATACTAACAAGCTAAAGACAACTAATTGTATAATAATATCAAGAGATGCACATGAAGCATTTGACAAAATCCAAAACCCATTCATAATAAAAAATATCAGCAAACTAGGAATAGGGGGAAACTTCTTCAGCTTGATAAAGAACTTTTACAAATAAGTAATAACCAAAATCATTTTTAATGGTAAAAACATGGATGTTTTTCTGTAAGGTTAAGAATAAGGCAGGGAGGCCTTGTCTCACCACTCACATTCAACATGATATTGGAAGTCTTAGCAATGGACTGTAACAAGAAAAGGAAACAAATACATATTGGGAAGGAAGAGGTAAAACCTCGTTCTCAGGAAACATGCTGGCCTCTGTAGGAAATTCTTGCCCGCCCCCCAAACACTGTTGAACTAACTAATAAGTGATTACAGAAAGGTCACAGGATACAGGGTTAATATGCGAAAGTCAATCGTTTTCCTATAAATTGGCAATGAACAATTAAAATTTGAAATTTAAGATACACCACCTTTAACAGCACTAAAAATAAAATGCTTGAGAGTAAGTAAATCCATTAAAATAAGCATAAGATGTGCATGAGGAAAACCACAAACCTCTGATAGAGGTAATCAAAGATTTAAACAAGTGTGGAAACATTCTATGTTCACAGACAGGGAATTGTTCGGATACTAGCTTTTCCCAATGTGGTCTGTAACTCAATAGATTCAATGCAGTATCCACCAAAATGCCGGCAAATTACTTTGTGGGAATCAAAAGTTGATTCTAAAGTAATGGGAAAGAAAACAAATAAAGTAATGGGAAAGGCAAAAGACTCCTCAGACCCAGCACAACATTGTAGGGGAACACAAACAGTCAACAGATTGAGATCCTCTGACTTCATAACTAACTGTGAAACTAAAATACTTGGAGAAGTGTGGTATTGACGAAAGAGTACACAAACTGATCAATGTAACAGACTAGAGAGCTCAGAAGTGCACCAACACAAAAGTTGTACATTGATCTTGACAAAGACACAAAAGTAAAATGCTACACCATAAACATTCTAGGTAGTAGCAGAGGAGACAAACCTAGGTGCTCGGGGATTTGGTGTTGACTTTTTAGATGCAATATCCAGAACATAATCCATGACTAAAGGAATTGATTAGCGAGACCTCACTAAATGTCTTCTCTGCAAGGGACATTGTTAGGAGAGTGGAAAGGCAGGTCACAGACTGGGTTAAAATATGGGCAGAACGCAAAGATGATAAGCAATTTACATCCAAACTACACAAAGAATTCTTAAAACAACATGAAATCAAACAGCTTCATTTCACAATGGCTGAAAGATCTGGACACCTCACCAACAGAGACATACAGAGGGAGAATAAGCACAGGAAAAGATGCTCCATATCATACGTCCGTAGGAAACTGCAAATTTAAACCATAATAAAATACAGCTACGCATCTGTTAGAGCGGCCAAAATCCTGACACCATCCAGTGCTGGCGAGAATATGAGACAACAGAAACTCTTTGTTGGTGAGAATGCGAAATACACAACCAGCTTGGAAGACAATTTTGCAGTTTTCTATAAAGCTAAATCCGTTCTTGCAATCACACTCCTAGGTTTTACCTAAGTAAGTTGAACACATGCTCACAGAAAAGCTTGAACATATATGTTTACAGGGGCTTTCATTATAATTGCCAAAAATGGGAAGCAATTAAGATATGTTTCAGCAGGTGAATAAACAAACTGTACAATGGGATAAGCATGTTAGTAATGGAATTTTATTCAGTGATACCTGGAATGGCTACAAAGGCTATCACCAGATGATGCCATCTATGTGACATTCTGCTCAAGAGATATTAAAAAAAAAGCTCAGGGGTTGCCAGAGGCTTGGGAGTAGAGAAGGAGGAATAAACAGGTGGATTTTCAGACTGGTAGAACTATGTTATATGATACTGTAACGATGGATACATGACGTCATAAATTTGTCAAAACCCAGCGAATTTGTAAAAAGAGTGAACCCTAAACTGTAGTCTCCATTTAAAACAATGTATCCAGATTCACTTGCTCATTGTAACAAAGGTACCACACGAGATCCTAACAACAGGTCGGACTGGGCTCGTTAGAGGAGGTCAAGGGACAAAGGAGGAATGACAGTACATAGGTACTGTCTGTACTTTTGTCTCAACTGCCTGAAAACCAAAAACCTACTCTAAAAACAGTCTACTAGCAGATGTTAAAATAAACACACACGCGGAAAACATCAGAGATCAGAAACAGTCACTAAAAACACAAAGCCACAAAATAAATACTGTAAGTGAAACATCAGAATTCGGTTTTGGATTGTTCACAAAGGAAGCTGTCTATTTACATTTGTCAGGTCTGCCTCCAGACAGCCATATGGCACGTGAGACCCTGAGTGATGTGGCTGCTCCCGCTAGGAACAGTTCTGGCTAAAATGTGTCAATGTTCTTTATCTGCTGCTGCAGAAGAGGATTTCTCCGTGGGCATTACGGGTCTTTTCCACTACTGTTCCAACACAGAGGATGCATTTTTAGACTCATCCACAATCCGCATCCCAAAGCAAGCAGAATTTAGCAAGCTGCTGTAATTTAGCTACATCATTACCCACATTTCAACATCCTGTTCCCATACACACAAGATTATAGCCCTTCTTTTGTATTTTTATCTCTTTCTCCGATTTCTTCCCAAACATCTTTTTATTTACATCTCTTCCTTTTTATTTCTAAATAGTAGCAGTTATAGGGGACAGTATTTTACCCTAGAAACTGAAAAAGAGCCCAGTTTCAATTCGCTGAGCTGCCACTAATTCACTCTGAGCTTGGTCAACATATATGAACAGCCTATTCTCAGTGTGTTCAGTATATAATGGGGTTTGGGATGATCAATTATACAGCATAGCAGATATTATCTGACATTTATTGCTATCATGTTTCTTTAAATGTAAACAGTAGTCCTAGTAATAACAATATTAAGGAAGAGGCAGTGATGGTGTGGGGGCAGGGGAGGAGCTTTCATTCAATGCGTGTTTCATTCAATCTGCGTATTATACTGTGGGGCACACAAATAAATTTTTTAATTCTTTTATTCTTTGTTCTCCCAAGTATCACTGAGAAGCAGTCCTTAACTACTCCTGGAACAACTGCACTACAAGTTCTAAAAAATCTCATTTGCATCGCACCTTATTTTGAGACTAAAGCTAGGGTAAAAATGAAAATGAAACAAAGATTCTTTCTTCTAGGTTATATTCTGCCCCCCACCCTTTTGCTTTTAAGGAAAGCCCTGTGAGTCCTTGCTGAAAAAATTTCCAAATTAGGTTCCGTTTTACAAAAAACACTTAAAAATCAAAAACGTCAAAGAAAAAACAGCAGCATACCGTGTGAACAAACCAGAAGTGTTTGTTTATATGTTAAAATATCACTCACTGATGAGAAACAAGGAAACAGATGATTTCCATCGATTTTAACTATGTAAATAGCCTCTAAGTGAAGGCATTTTTGACCATTTCAATCACAAAAATCCCCAATGTTTGCAGCTGAGATGTCGGGGAGGTTTCATACCTCTTCGGGCAGGATGTACTCGAGCTCAGCAAGGGAATGGAAATGCATTCCCCATTGTGCAGAGGAGCAGAGAGTGGTGCACTCTCAGTTCTCCGGAGTCCTCAGTAACTGCTTCCTACCCACTCACACATGAGTTATTCACAGCGACTACGTAAAGAAATAAATATATGCTGTAAGCGTGCCTGTGGTTAATTGGTTTGTCACAATTTCTCACTCTCTTGATGGAGGCTAAGGATTCACATGCTTGCTACAGCACCCTGGCAGGAAGAATCTACTTTCTATCCCCTTGCCTTGATCTTGGCTTGTTTTGGCCAATGTGATGTCAGTGCATGTGATGAGAACAGAGGCTTGAAATTAGCTGGGAAAGTCAGGCTTGCCCTTTTGGACTCCAGGGATCTGTCATGAGAAGAGCTTTCCCCAGATCGTTGTGACACCTTTACTTTGGGATCCTGAATGAATACACACGTGGTCGGCCTGAGCTCAGCCCACAGCTCGGGGCCAGACCAGTGAGATCCTCAGCTCGAAGCAAAGAGGCTCGGAGCTCAAATGATATTGGACAATCCACAGTTGAACTGCCAGACATCAAGCGTATACGTATACACACACACACACACACACATTATATATGTAACATATTTATATGTGACCAAGATCAACGGTTTCTTTTTGTGCAGCAAATGCTGGCCATTAGTCTCATATTCTAATGAATGCAATATATAGAAACATATAATTGCAACGTTATGTGTTTAGTAAAACAATAGAAATAGGTAAGAGCAGCACAGGAAAAGAAGTGATTATTTACAGAACAGGGATAATAAAAGGTTTCTCCAAACAGGTAATAACTGAGACAAGGTTTCACCAGGAAAAAAGTGGAAGAAGTATAAATAGACAAGCAAACAAAAAAAATCAACTTACAAAATAAAAAGCCCTACCATTAATATTTTATTGTGTTACCTCCTCTTTCTTCCATGCCCATTCTGCATGGCTGTGATTAGATTATATACAAGGCTATGTCTTTCTTAGAATAATGTGTTAATATATTCTTCAATATTACTATTTAAAACCATGCTTTAGTTTCCAACTTATAAATGCAGCACAGTTTAAGCAAACTTTCCCCGATCTTTGGTTTCAATGTCATTTCCAGTCTTCCACTAGAATAAGTAAGACTGTGATGGTCATTGTTACCATGTATCATTTGATTTCTCTTTTAATATGCAAATATTAATATTTAATTTTAATGCAATGCTCATTATGGATCACTTTGAAGGGAAAACAGAAAACTTAGAAAACATGGAGGGACCCCACCGGTTAGGAGACAAAGTGAACTTGAATCTGTTGAGGGTGTATGTTATGGCCAATATTTTGTTGACTGCATATCGCAATTTCCTTCTCAACAACCTTTATGGCAGGAATTTGTCACGGATGTGCAGACGACCTATGACTTTTGAGGATGGCGCATCTCGTGAGTAGCTGAACCGCCTTTTCTAGTCGGGCTGCTCTGAAACATTATCTTTCAAACCCATTATTTTTCCATTATATCACACTGAAGAGCCGGAATACCAAAATTTTGGTCTCATTTACTATTTTGTATTCAATTTTTTTCACTACTGAATTGGACAAAATATGTGATTATATATACTCTTTTCCACCTGTTCTAAAGACAACAAATTATTTCCCTCTGGCATACAAAAAGCAATGGAAAAACAACTTAATGATCATCCCACGTGGCATTGGTAATGATTAAAAGCACTGTGGCACTCAGGTTTACTGCTCAAGAGGAACTACTAAGGGGGGTCTGATAAAACCCAGAGAAGCCCCTCTCTCTCTTTTCTGCCTCCCCAAGGCACCTAAAACTAGGTCATGTGGACGCCAACTGCATTTTAAAGAACAGAGTTCCTTGTTCAACAATGAGGCAGAGCATCCTTTAAGAGGTAATGGGGGCCATAATCAGCATTCTTTCCATTGTCAACAATTTGAATATCCACATGCTATTTTCCCGTAGCTGCTTGGAGAGGTTTTTATGAACCCAAACTTCTTATTTCTTATCATTTCCCCTAAGACTCTTCCCCAGCCTTAATGCAAGTTAAGCGTGTACACACATGTGCACACACTATGTGCACACACGCACACACACTCTGGGAGACAGGCTCTATAAGCTGCTGATAATAGGGAAGTGAAAATGACTTTACAAAGTTGTGGCTTCCCATTTCTTGCAAGGTTTAATCTAAACACCTTGGCATGGAATACATGGCTCTTCAAATACGGGATTCTTGTGTCTTCTCTCCAAGAACGCTTTCTTCCTTCTCTGCATGCGATGCTGTGGTGTCACTGCATTTCTGGTAGTTTCCTGCATACGACACACCTTCCCTGACTTTGCTCTTCCGTGGTCTTGAACATTCTTCCTCAAATATCTCGGGTGGCTTGTAAATATTTTAATGTTCCTCAAAATACCACAGAGTTTTCATCAGATCCATTTGGGACTCCCTACCTTCCCTAGGTTGGGGCTAGGCACTGACATTCTGCACTATCTTAGTAGCGGCTAGCCAGTATTCTAAGGAAATAGGACAATACTAGAAAGAACAATTTGCAGAAAGAACACTTTGCCAATGAACCAGCTCTAGACATTTATTAATTTACCAAGATTATGTCTTAAAAATAATAGTCTCAATCATATATGATGAATGAAAATACAGTCTTTTGATATGCTTATAAATGCAAGAAACCCTCATAAATTTTATATCATTTTATAATAGTAAAAACAAATGCTATACTTGATAGGCATTTCATATGTTTTAATTTGACTATAGGATGCTAAATTTGGAGGAAGTTCCAGCAATCTAGCAGCTTCTCTGTACCAACAGCATCATCATCTTTTAACTTAGGAGGACAGTGAGGCCCACGGTGTTAGAAGTACATGCAAAGTGAACAGAGAACCCGCTTAACACATGAATGCATCAGAGAGATGACCACTGACCAAGAGTCTCTCTTTTCTACAGCCTTTCCAGAGGTAAGTAACTATCTCCTCCTTTGAAAGCACCCCCTGCGGGGGGGGGGAGTCCAATAAGAGCAGCTGGAGGCAGCCACCTGCACCTGGTCTGTGAGTGGTAGGAGGAGGAGGAGCCAATGCCACGGTCCTTACCAGCTACCTTTCATATCCGACCCTCAACCAAAGAACATCTGGTAAGCTTGAGATAAGCAAATTTAAGAAGGTGGCCCATTGGAGTACTCCTCAATGGAGTACTGAGGGGAATTATAGAAGAAATAAAAATAAGTGTGAAATAGAGAGGCTGAGGCACCCCACCCCCAAAATAGAGAAAATAAGAAAGACCGGTTACAGAGTAAATCACAGTGATTTGTTTTGTTACTTGATAACATTTTAATTTAAAGACTCATATAGCATCATTGAGGTTTTTTTTAAAATGTGTACACTCAATAAAATGTAAGTACTGAATGTTAGTACTAAAATGCTGCATGATTTTTAAACAGAAGCTGCGGGCACTGGCCCGGAGGTCACACACCAGGCCACAGATGGGGAAGCAGCGGGCAGCGCACTGGAAATGTTGACGGAAAGTCTTTTTACATTTTGTCCTCTTCTGGAAAATGTCTGTTTTTTACATTATTTTAACTTGGTTTTAACCAGCCACATTATTTGATTTCTAATTGCATGAAAACTAAACACAGATGAGAAATACTTGCTGGATATTGATGACACAAAGCAATCAGTGATGGCAGCCTATATATGCATTCCCTCATGTGCCAACTGGATACACTGCTACAAAGTAGCAGAAAAATAAAATGTCTACATAATTATGACTATGCCATTTTACAGTGGCAGGTAATATATGTTAACATGTTCTGAAGATTTCAAAAAAGTATTAATATACATCACAGGATTTGATAAGATATAGTTCACTTAAAAAATCTATTTAGCTGGTACACTTAATTTTAAAGTATTATACTAGAAAATGTCAAATGATAAAATACTTTTGAAAAGGCATAAAGGACTTTGAGATCAACTGGAAAATTCCTCATACGATATAAGGAATCATCGAGGCTCAAAAAGATAATCACTTTCTAGGAAGTGGGAACATCTAGACTGGAAGCCAGTGATCTTAAAATATCTTCTTATGCAGAATACATTTCTGGGCATATTGTACTTTTCAGTGGCTGAATATAAACTTTTGACTGGAAATATCTCCTTGGCCATGGGAAAGTTGAATGAAATATGTATTGAACCCATGATAATGGAGCTATTTGAAACTTAGCCCTTCCTAAGCAATGAAGAAGAGGAATCACTTTGCTGCAACTTTTTGTACAAATCACTGGAATCACAATCCATTTTGACCATAGTTATCTCATCAGAAAAGATTTTTTACCACTTGCTGCTGAGAAAAATGAAGGCCACAAAAAAGTCATAGTAGGTGATAATGCCTTTGATATCATTTTTTGGCTTCAAGGAAAGTCATTTCATCTTCTCAGCTATTGAGCAGAGAATCTATTCAGCCAAGTACATAAAACAAGAAGGAGCAACCATTAACCATTATTGAACCGGTAAAGTTCCATTTATCATCTGGGAGAACTTTCTGCCTTGCTCAGAAGACAGAGAGAAGACATTAGTTATGATGCTTTGGGCAGCAAATAAAAAAAAAAAAATCAACCCCCAAATGGCCTAAATTGAAATGATGGCTTCATATGTAGTTCATTTCAACAGTCTCAGAGGTAGAGCAGTTCCAGGGCTGCTCAGCTGGGTGGGGTCCAGAAAATCACTGATATTTGGGCTCCTTTCACTTTTCGGCTCTGCTGTTCTCCACATGGTCTTCCTTGGGGGTAACTCACTTCATGAAAGAAACAAGCCTATAACAATTCTAGGTGTCAAGTGCAGACACAATATGCAGATTTTTTTTAAAGAGGAAAGGTTATTTTTTTCTGACTCACCGTGATACCCCCAAACAACAAGGAGACCTTTCTTACATCATTTACTGGCCATGGGGACGGGACCTCATGACCACTTAAGCCAATTCCAACTTACTGCGGCTATGACAAAGTCCTCAGAATGAAGCGAGCTGAGAATTTAGGAAGATGAGACCATATGTGGTTTTTCTTTGTAAGTTTTATCGCCTTTATAATGTTAGTATTATCATACTCAGGGGTAATACTTAAGTAATTGTAAGACCACTTTCTTTACATTTCTGATAGAAGTACTATCAGGATTTTCCTTAAAAGAAATTTTTTTTAAAAAAGGAAAGATAGGGAAAGGAAACCAATTACAGTGTTTACTGATAAAAGCAAGAAGGTAATTGTTAACATTTACTTAAGTGAGAAACCTCACCAAACCTGAAAATCAATTATAAAGTGTTCATCTAATAGGTGTTTACAGGAAAAGTAGGATAAGAATATTGTTTAACTATTTAGAAACTTATAAATCATTTTACTTTCTTGAATTTTCCTGGGTGTAGTTAGTATATTTAAATAGACATATATTCATTTGACAGCCAACATCTTTATCTGTGACAGAAAGTTAGATATAGTGAAGAAATAGTCCAGTGGAATACTTTGTCTCTCGTTTTGTCGCTTGTTTTGCTTTCTACACCCGATGTTGAGGTAGGAGCTCTTGACCAAAGGTCTTTGAATGCTATTTTAATCAATAGGCTTCCGGGGAGCTCAAGCATATATTAACTTTTCTGTGAATGTTCAAGCATATATTAACTTTTCTGTGAAATGGACATAACTTTCCTCATGAGCTCTGAAGATGCTATAACCCCCTCTGGACTTTGTCATCAGCCCAGAGTCACTGGCTTCAAGACATAGCCAAGGGTGGGTACAGATCTCCAGAGACCAGGCCAGCTCTTTCAACACTTATGAATGGTAGGCTTCTGGGTGAATGGGCACACGTCCCTGCTGAAATCTCATTCCAGAACTGAGTAGGGCAGCACTGGTAGAAGCAAATGGCTATAGAATGAAAAGACCACAGAACTCGGAGTGCTCACCTAATGCCTCCATACGTTTTAGAAATGTGTTCACCATTTTATGGCTTTTTTTTTTCATTTTAAAATATGGACACGGATGATGGTTCACTCACAAGGTACTGTATCAGATGATGTGTAACTGCATTTTGTAAAACACCCACATTTCCTTGTTGAAAGTAGAACTGAATTAATCATAAAGAACATGAAATTTCACTTGAATGGGTCCCTTCCCTGAGAAGACACCTGGCTGTGTGTTTACATGATCATGTGCTGCGACACTTTCAAAATGACGTTTTTTGACCACAACTGGTTAAGAAGGCTCTCAATGACCTGCTTCCACATTTCTCCCTATGCTGGAGGCATCTGAATGGCTCTTGGTTTTTTTGTGATTAGCCTAAGAAACAGATGAGCTGTGGAAATAATTGTCTTGGAATCAGTAGAAGGTACAGATAGGAAGACACCCTCATGAATGGAAATTTCCCTTATAAATATATATTTCTTTTATAAAAAGGTAACTTCTAATGGATGTTCAGGTCTTTTCTTATGCCTGCAATTTCTTCAAAATAATCAGCCTCAAAACAGTTCCGATGCCAAAGAGCACATTTTGGGGTATCAAATCTTGTTCCCCTTCACATGTAAATATTTTCTTTACATACTAATCTCATAACATAGACCAGATTTCCTGAGTTTAAATTCTTGTTGATTTGACACAAAATAATGCCACAAAATACCATATTGAATCCCTACGGTAAGAACAGCAGCAAAAAACTAATGAATAAATATCACCATTTAAATTCACATTTTGAAGTAAATATTGTTATTAGTAATAGTTCAATTTTCTTGTGTGGTGATGAATTTTAAATGTGAATCAAAAGAACCTGTGCACCTCAATGTTCATAGCAGCACAACTTACAATATCCAAGTGCTGCAAGCATTCTAAGTGCCCATCAGTAAATGAGTGGATCAGAAAACTGTGGTACATGTACACAATGGAATTCTATGCAGCAGAAAGAAAGAAGGAGCTTCTACCCTTTGTGACAGCATGGATGGAACTGAAGAGCATTATGCTAAGTGAAATAAGCCAGTTGGTGAAAGACAAATACCATATGATCTCACCTTTAACTGGAACCTAATCAACAGAACAAATAAGCAAGCAAAATAGAACAGAGACATGGAAATAAAGAACGAACTGACAGTAACCAGAGGGGAGGGGGGGGGATAACGTGAGAAAGAAGGAGAAGGATCATCAAGGAATATGTATAAAGAACCCACGGATGAAGCCAGAGGGGATAGGATTGAGGGTGGGAGATGGGGGTGGGTAGAGCGAGGGAAAGTGGTGGGGAGAAAATGGAGACAACTGTACTTCAATAACAATAACAATATTCCTTATTAAAAGCAAAGATTTTATAGCAAAAATGGAAAATTATAGATGAATGTCAAGTAGTTAATTAATAAAGCTATTATCTTATTTCCTGAATTGTTAAATATTTTTCAACAATTACTTTTTATTCAAAAACAAATATTTGCCTTCTTACCTAAGTTGAATTGTGCCCTCCCCCTAAAGATGTATATGTTTAAACTCTACCCCTAGGAACTCAGAACGTGACCTTTTTTGGAAATAGGGTCATTACAGATATAATTAGTGAAGATGGGGACATATTAGAGGAGGGGGCACTTAATCCTGTACACCTACTGTCCTATGTGAAGGAGAAAGGGGGACCCTGTGAAGTGACATCAGTGTGCAGTGGGCGCAGCCATTTCAGAGAAACTGTCAGCATGTCCTGTTTCTGAACCTTTGAGCTGGGCCATTCTGCCCACATTTCATGACATCAGCTAGAACACCCCGTCTGCAAGGAACTGATAAAGGGGGACTTCGCCTAGCGACCCCTTTGCCTGTCAGCCCCACTGAACCCTCCTGGTAAACGGCTCACCTCATCTTCTTCTCTCTTTTTTTCATAAAAACCGTGAGCCCATCTCCTATCATTGGGACATTATTTTGGTTTCTACCTAAATCTGTCTCCCAAATCACAAGTTTTTTCTCCCAAATGAACACTTTTCCTCTTGACCCAGTTTTCTGTATTTTAGGTCGATAACACAAACACACACACTGGGAGAACACCATGTGGAGACTAAAGGCACACTTCTGCAAGCCAAGAAACTACCGGAAGTGAGGAGAGGGGAATGCAAGCCCAGAATACATCTTTCCCTGGAGCCTTCAGAGCGGATACAGCTGTACCGATACCCTAATTTTTAACTCCTAGCTTCTGAAGCTTTGAGACAATACGTATCTACTGTTCAAGACAGTCAGTTTATGGTACTATTTAATGGAAGACCTAGGAAATTAACACAATACGTGATTTTGTCTAAGTCTTAGGTTCTGCATGTTCTGGAGGCACACCTCTTGTGCAGCAAGAATATCTCTGTAACATCCACAAATCTGTCCCTGGGAACCTCTCCCTGGGAACACCCTATTCATATTTTTATACCGAATGAAACATGCATGCCTCAGAACGAACATTGTGTTACCTAGTACTTACAGAGTATGGCTCCTTTATGGTGTTTTCTTCTTATCCAGGCGACCGCCGCGAAGCTGCTGAAGCTGCAAACATCAAAAACATGTCAGTGTCTAACACGCAACCTTAATGAGTACCCACCACTGCTGAAAGCAAGAGCTATTGGCGATTTATACACTTAATGTTCTATAGATCATAAAGAAATTTAAAAGTCCATCATTTTTATTAATTGTATTGCAATATCATCTTCTAGGACAGATCTTTTAGTCCAGAGAGCCCAACTTGGGATGGTAACAATTTGAGTAAAAAACAATTACAAATGTATTCAATAAACATGTAAGAGTTTATTTTATGGTGGATGCTGAAGCCCCACGGAGCGCACTCTCTTGTGGGTGACACAGGCAGTGGCCTCTCACGAGTGACATGAACAGACAGCTGAGGTCATTGCTGTGTTAACTGACAATCTTGTGATGAGAAGGGAGCAGGGGGTGTATGGGGCATGGATTAAAGATACTTTCCTAATGCATGCACATGTTTTTTAACCAAATTTTTAGGTACGGGTGCATACTTAAGTTTTGATTTAGTTTAGGGTGTCCTTTTGTCTTTCATTGAAAGCAACTCCCAGTAAGCTCATAGCTTCCCTCGCTAGTTGTGTGTACAACCTAAAGAGAGCACAATATTTGTCGACGTACAATTTTCCTATATGAACGCTGATGGTAGCAATGCTATTCACTTCATGTTACTACAATTCTTGAGATGGAATTAGCAAGAAACAATATGACACCCCTCAGTGAGAAGTTATTGAGATAACGTCTCTTACAATTCTTTGAACAAGCATTGAAAATGATGTAAAGTGAATTGTAAATACCTTTGTCATTTGGATTTGGAAAACTGACTTCACTTAGCTCAGATTATGAATGTATACAACATGATAGAGGCAAACGAATAGTTTTGCTGAGAATGCCCCAAGAGGAGTTAAATCAATGAAAATATCGCTTAATCACTTCAGTTACATTCTCTAACTCTTTGATGCACCCAGGTTAGCACTGTGTACATCCTTCCATATCCACATATGTTCATAATGAAAAACCACTGCTGTTGTGACTTCAGAGGCAGAGTGAGGAAGACTAAGGAACATGGCTTTAGAGAGAGGTTCCATTTGGGCTGAAGCACTTGTTTATTCTGTGGCCTTCAGTAACCATGTCCCTTCTCAGATGACAGCTTCTCCTCATATACTAAGTATCAATATTATTAATAACCGAGAGGGTTTTGTGAAGGTTATAAGTAACCCACTTAAAATATCCAGTGGAATGCTAAAAGAGGATGTATTCTAAATAAATGATAGCCATTATACAATTACATACCTGATTGCACAAACATGTCTGTGCATGTGTGTGTCTGTGAAAAGCTGGCCAGTTCCATTGAACTGAGTATAGAACAAAATCGAGCTGGTTTAGTTCATGTTTGTTTTCACCCCCCTGACATTTGTTCCATGAAAACATAGGACTGATATTCTCCAGAGGAGGCACACGGAATAAGTACTTGTATTTTGCGTAGCCTTAGGAACTCATCTCCCTCTCTCTCTCTCTCTCTCCTCCTTGCCTCAAAAGTCTACTCAATAACAGAAGTCCCTTGTGGTCCTAACCAGTGTCATGTCATTGAATATCAGCTTTATATGGTGACCCCTACATTTATGTGTACCTCCAGTATGGGCCTGTTCTCCACACTACAGACTTCGTCTCCAACAGCCCTTCCTAGCGTCGCCGCTTTAGTTGTCATTTCAAACCATTAATATACGCTTTTTTCATGCCCATCCCACCTTCCCCAATGCACTTCTTCCTCATTCTTTATCTTCTTCGCTGGTGTCAAGTCTGCCTTTCCAGATATTCAAGTAATAAAAAGGACCTATCTCTTTGACCCCTCCTGGTCTCAAACCCTCCATGTACAGTCAGCATACTCGTAGTACATCCAGTATCCCACTAGTTCCCATACTCATATGTGTTGGTATGGGTCCTTCGGCAATCAGATGCCAAGGCAGGCTTAAACATGCAAACATATCAGGGGAAAAGCCCTCGAGACAAAATGAGGACGGAGCCTACAGAGACAGAGCAGTCAGAATGAAATGCAGGCCTGACTCCCAGTGAAAAAGAAAGAGAAATTAGGAAGTTGGGCAGAAGTGGTTTTGACTGCAGACTGCAGAACTGTTTTTTTAATTGGATCTTTTTTGTTATCATTTAGTCCCCTTAGACCTCCCTCCCTACTGAAATTACCACAGTGTTGCAGACTAATTCTAAGAAGAGTTTGGCAGGGCCACTGGAGAATCCCTAACCCACAGCCACCTGTCAGAGGATTTCTGCGTCACCTAGAAGTGAGCTTGCCTTAGAATTCCTGCTTCATATTGGCTGAGCAACCCACAGGAACCACGGCCTCCGCTCCAACACAGGGATGATTTCAGAGTGCTCCCAGTGGCCAGAAGAAAGAGCAGTGCGTTCCCATGGTGACCACGCACTATCATAACCCTGGCCCAGGCCATTATCAATAGAAGTACTGGAATGACTTGTTAACTGGTCTTATTTATTTGTCTTTTCCTCACTTTAGCCTTTTTTCAGCATGATTTCTACTGTGCCTCTCTGAGATGGGAGGCCATAGTGGGGGGAAAAGGCGAAGGGTTTTCAGGAACATGTATAAAGGGCACATGGACAAAACCAAAGGAGGGTAGGATCAAGGGTAGGAAGTGGGGATGGCTGGGGTGGGGGGGAGTGGTGGGGGTGCGGAATAGAGACAACTGCACTTGAACAATTAAAAAAATGTGGAAAAAAACCCTCAGTCAGATCCCCCTTATCTTAGGCACTCCAATGCCCCCCCCCCCCCACTGAGGATGGAGTAAACCACAAAGCCACTGCAAGGGGCCATGTGACCCCCCAGGATGGGTCAGCGTTTTCTTTCTGACCTGTCACTCACTCAGCATTTGTCAAGCACGCCAGGCGGATCCAGCCCAAGGTCATCTGCCCTTCCTGCTCTTTCTGCTCAGAACTCATCCCCCGGAGCCCTTATGTCCACAACACTCGGGGCCCCACCATTTAACCTACCTCCTACCTAATTTACTCATGCTTTCAGTTCCCCCAAAGGAATGAAGCCTTAAGAGGGCAGAAAGTGAGCTCATCTGACTGCTGTATCCCTACCGCCCACACCACTGCCTGCACAGCTCACGTGCTCATGTGCTCTTACAAGTGATGACAATCCAAGGACTTCTGTGTAAGACAGATGGGCGTTCAACTGATAACTTAATCAACCACTATTTCTCTCTGAAGGAATCAATTAGCTTCTGTACCTCAGGTTCCTCAGCTATGAAACAGTAGATTAATCAAACCAGTCAAGATATCAAAATATGTATGTCGTGGTGGGGGGTACAAATCTTTGTAATCTTTAAGATGTTGCAAAAATCCCATTTGTGATCGCAATTCTTGTCCACTAGATAGGAGCCTGAGGTCCCCGCATCCCAGACCCAGTCTGTCCAGGTAATGACTAGATCACAACACAAATCAGAACATTTTCACTCTGCGGTATTTTGTTCTTAAATTCCTTCAGGGATTATAAATCACTTTTCTTTCTGAGCAGAGGTATTCCACAGAGTATAAATTAATGGACATGGAGTTTTTATTAATGTGGATCTGAAAACTGGCTTTGCCTCACTTGTTATGTAAACAGAGAAAAATGTTTTACACCTCTCAGACATCATTTTATTTATAATGATAGTGATACTTTTTTCTCCAAGAGGTTTTGATATCAGGTTCATAAAATGTCAGACAGATTTACATCAAGTAGCCAGTTCCCTTAAAATGTCATTTTTCCTGAAGTTGGCAGAAAGTGAGTGATTCTAGATAAAGGTAGTGAACATGCTAGATCATTTGCTTATACTTGAAGGGCATATTTTTTTTTTTTTTAATTTGACACAGCATCCATCTCTAGCACACCAAAGCTCCTTAAGTGGCTAATGAAATGAAATATTAGTATTCCAAATTTAGTGTATCATAATTCTGGGATGACCGAAGAGTAAGATAAAGTTATCATTAAGTAAGGTCATCTGTGCATAAAACCCATTTATCCCCCAGCTTCTGTCCAGGAGACACACTATTCCTGACTTAGATGTCCTTTGTCAATATGATGTAGTGGATGAATTATTTTCTGCTTAAGCTAGGACAACAACATGTCTTATTTTTATTAACCTTGATATCTTGTTTTTAGAAATAGGAGCATTAGAGTTTCCAAAGATGTGATTATGGCCTTGCTCCATTATTATACCAGTAGACTTTTATTTATTTTTTTAAGAGCTAACATTTATTGAGCACTTTTTTCATAGATGTCTTTTCTTTTTTTAAATTTTTTATTGTTGTTCAGTTACAGTGGTCCCACCCTTTTCCCCACTGCTCACCCCTGCCCCATCCCCCCTCCTCCCACAGTCAGTCCCCGCCATTGTCCTTGCCTGAGAGTCCTCTATTCCTGTTCCTCTGCTTGCCCCTCCCCCTGCTTTCCCCGTTATCCACTCCCTCTACCAGTGAGCTTCTAAGCTGCATCATCATCTTCTACCCAAGAGTTCATATCGGCCTTGCTGTTCTGTGTCTTGTATAGAGCATTGGCTTATTTTTCGCTCTTTAGAGTAATATGTCATCAAAGATAGAGGATCTGGAAAAAATTAGTGTCTGAAAACAGACCAAAGTGCATTTGGCTGAAACTCAGCTTGCATATTTTAAAAACACGGTGCTTTGTTATCAAGCATAAAAGCGTGATTACCTATTGTCACAATAATTTCTTGCATCATTACAAATTAGATTTGCACACTGAACAGCCAGTGTATCACAAAAGCAAATTCTGAGGTCGTGGCAGTGCTAGCTGAGAGCAATGGTACCATGGAATGGCTTAAAAAATGTTTTTTCCATAAACTACGTTGGTTGAGTTTAACAAACACAATTATAATTAAAGATGCCTTTTATTAGTAATCTTATAATAAATTCATAGTCTCGTATTTTTCACTCACCTGGCAAATGCTGTAAGATGAAAAGTGGGTGTAGTTGATATTATACCCAAACATCAGTAAATGCTGCATCTGTTCCAGACATCCAGGGAGTAAGTTCATTCTGTTTATCAAGCACCTCCTATGACTTTGTAAGGCCCTTTCTGCACATAATCTTCAGTTTTATAAATACAGGGGTTGGCAAAAGTAGGTTTACAGTTGTAATACAAATAAATAATACAAAAAATAACAATACAAGAATAAATTGTGCTTTATGTACTCACAACTGTAAACCTACTTTTGCCACACCCTGTATAAATTCTTACTGAAAATATCTTTGCCAGTTGGTAGCTTTCCCTTTCATTTTCTTTAAAAATGGTTTTATGAAGTGCAAAACTTTTTTATTCTGAGGGAGTTAAATATATCTTTTCTTAATATTTTTGCTTTTTTGAGTTTTAGCAAAGAAGACTTTTCCTAAGGTCAGAAAAACCTGACCTTTTGATAGTTCTTATTAGATATTTTATAGATTTAACTTTTATATTTATTTTTGTGATAAGCTTCAGTAAACTTTGGTGTATGGTACAAGACAGGATTTAGAGTTCACATTTTTTGCACATATATTTCCAAAATTTTCTGCTTCATTGGGTGAAAATACTATTTTTTCCCTTAAATTACATTCATATCTGGGTACTTTTGTCAAAAATGAATTTACTGTATAAAGGGGTTAGATTTCTGGATTCTCTATTAATCTACATATCTGTCCTGAGGCCAATAGCATGTCTTACCTTCAGTTTCACAGTACTTTGTGAAACCAGGTGGTCTGAGTGCTCCAGCTTTATTCTTTTGTTTTCATTTTTCTGACTATCCTACATACCTTTCTTTTTCCATAAAAATTATTTTTAACCAATGTGTCCATTTCTACCAAAATTGTATTGGAGATTCATTGAATGCATATATAATGGAGATTCATTACTAATACATTCATATACATACATATGTATGTATCTGAGGAGTACTAAATATTTATGCTCCTCAAATATATATAGTTTTATATCTAATATACACTCTCAAAATTATATATATATATTTGGGAAGTATTAAAATTATTTATTTTGAGTCTCCCAATTCGTAGACTGCACAGACATTATATACCTTTTTATTTAAGTCACCTTCAATTTTTAAGCAGTACTTTATAGCCCACAGTGTATATATATGTCTTACGTATATTTTGTGAAATTTATCTGTTTTAATGCCATTACATGTGTTTTATCTTCAATTCTATCAGTTCTACTCCTTGTATTATGAATCACTTTTTGGAAGTATGTTCTTACATATTTAAGATTGTTACACCTTCTTGGTGAACTGATTCTTCTAACATGAGGCAAAACTTTTCTATATTCCTGGTATTATTCCTTGTTTTACAGTCTACTTTGCCTAATATTAATGTATCCAATCAAGATCTTCTAGATTTGTGTTCATATGATCTAATATTTTATAGGTTTACTATTAATCTGCCTTTGTTTTATATATTTAAGGTAAATTTTGAAATAGAGCATACATTTGTATCCTGCTTTTTTATTCAATACGATCATCTCTATCATTTAACTGCAGTATTTAGAAGATTTATACTTAATGTAATTACCAATATATTTATTTTTAAACTTACTACGTTGCTATTTATTTCCTATTTTTCTCTTTCTGTCTTCTTTCCCCTGTCTGTGTTGACTAGGAGAGACCAACCACTCCCCTGGACAGCGGTGGTGGGGCTCTAGCCTCTTCTTTGCAGCAGAAAGCGTTGTTTTATAGGAGGTAAAGGTCTGGGTTTTGTACCAGTTGCTTTGTGACAGCTTATTGCTACATGTCTGTGTCACCACAGGGGCTCTGTCAGACCTACGGCTATCCCTAGCCTTGCTCCAGAGCACCCAATAAAAGCTTGTTGCTAGGGCATGCAGGTCTGAAGTGTCACAGTCCCCTGTATTTGGGCTTTAGGTATTCATTACAACGTTCACTATTTTCTTCTTACCTGATTTTCTTGTAGCTACCTTTTCTTCTTGCAATCTACCAGAGGTGAAACGATTCATTCATGTGTCCCTCCAAGGGGCTTGTTACTCTAGAATTCAGTTCACCTAGCTGCCTCTTGACGTCAGCTCTCTGATAGGCTCAATATAAGCTCTGACTGAGCAGCTTACCCAGGTGAATCTCATTGTAATAGTGGGAGCAGAATCCTTGGGAGCTTTCCATATTGCTTGGGGGTATACTTATTTCTTGTGGGAGGTACTCCCAGAAGCACCTTCTGAATGGCCCTCCTATACCATAGAAAAATCATTCATATTCTCAAGAACACATTGACAAAATATCAAGATTTGGCAGAGAAGGAAATATGTCTTTCTATGCCATTGCTATATGTTTTTAATAGATCATTTATACATTTACTTATGCATCTAATCCAAACCATTCATAGATCATCCAGTAAATGTGATTTTGTTAGCCTCTGGGAAAAAATGATGCATGATGGCTCCTTTACTTACATATCTGGTCTTATTTTTATCTTCATTTATATAAAAAGACTATATTTTTGTACAATTCAAAAATGGGAAAAAAATTCTCAAAAAGTCATATTGGGTTTCTCATCCATCTCAATATGCAGGTTTGAGCTGTTTTGGAAACAGATTTTGTATCACTTCAACAGAATTGCTGTGCAATCGAATGAAAGGATAATAGCCATGTTTTTATCCTTATTCAAATCAATCAGTCCCGTCCGTCTATATCCATAACTGGTCAGACTATTGAAATGTGTAGGAAAGTGAAATTTTCAGTGCTCATGAGGTGGCAAATGACCAACTATTTTTATTAGGATTCACACAGCCTAAAGTGAAGAACTGTATTTATGCAAATAGAGTAAAACCTAAACCTGCAAAGTACAAGTGGAGAGGTGCTATGAACTGCCCCAGATATCTCCTCCCAAAGGAGAGAGGCTCTACTATGAGCCAGAACTCAGAATACAAAAAATTCTACGGTCAGACTTATTCTCTTGGATCTCTACCCTCAAAGATGTTTTTGGAAATAAAAATAATCTCAGAGAGGATCACGAGCTAAACTGATAGACAGAGGAGCATGTGTACGTACACTGGGAAACTCCATGAGAAGTTACTGCACCAGGAGAGCAAGGATAGAAGAGAAAGGGACGGGAAAGGGTCTTTTGGTAGAGAAAAGCTATTACACCTGCTCGGGGATTCTAACAGGAGACTCTGTGGACATATTTGGTTGAGAAATTCTGTTTTGTGTGACTGTTCTGTGCATTGTGTGAGCTGTAGCAGCATCTTAAACCGCTATGCGCTAATTGCCAGTAACCTCCCGGTTGTGACAACCAACACTGTCACGAGACATAGCCAGGGTCCCCTTTGTGGAAGTAATTACTTTTGGTTGTGAACCACTGATTCAAGCAAAGATATCCGAGAGGTACTTATTTTATGGCAGCAAGAGATGCGCATTTGTCTTTAAAAATTCAAAAACCCATAAAACATTTAAATAAAATCTATAAAATAAGAACACTTTCACTTGGTTGCTGGCAGGTTACACTTTGCTTTCTTTCCAATTGTTAAATATTTTCTAAGTGACAGGTGACTTATAGCCTTTACGTAATGGGCAAGACATCTAAACGAGATATGCAGACAAGGCGTAAAAAAGGGAAAAGGGCAGTCACTGTGGTTTTATGATGGCATCGACACAAAGCCATCTGTCTTGATTGATTTTATGTGTCATTATTTGAACAATTTTATGCCAAGGATGACTGTGTATGTGTGCGTGTGTGTGTGCGCGCGAGAATAACCAGTCCAGAAAGGACACATCAGAACTCTGACACTACTCACTGTGGGTAAGTAATATGTTCGTGGTGTCACTTGATTAGTTCTGTGATGTTGTTTCTCTCCCTGCTTATTAAAATTAATGGTTTTTCTGAAACTCCTGAAGCCAGACATAATGGGAATGATATCGAGCTTCATATTAAATCTCCGGTGGCATACATTCAATCAGGACATTCCTCCAGGCTTTTAGCCCAAATTGTCTTAAAGAATTAATAAATTTAAAAAAATAGAATAACTATCTGCTACCTCATGATCATTATGGATGGAACAGAGCAGAAATATTTAAATATTGCCAAGTAAAACACTGCACCATGCAGCTCCAAAATATAAAGAGCTGTCGGTCACCATATCTTCCTGAACAACAAGGAAAAGGCTGAATAAACTGAAAATCAGCGACTTTTCCTGGAGCCATTAGAGAATGAAGGTGGCAGGGCAAACTGGCACCTGGCAACCCTGAGCAAGAATCAAATGTGTAGATCCCAGCAGATATCGAATTAAGAAGAGCAGAAGCTGCTGGAGGCATAATTTGGCAGGAATATTTAAATGGTAATTTTAGGACATGGACTAGTTTAAGAGTGAGAAGATCCTAGGGGACATGGTCTTAGGAAAACCTTTGCACTATTGCAGGTTTTATTTCTAGGACCCCATCACGCACTCACAGTGAAAGACAAGAAAAATCACCTGTGTCCTTGGGAGGGGACACGCAGAAGTAACCCTGCGAAATATGCCTTGTGTGTTCTCCTACAATATACCTACTCTCCAGAGAAAATAGCTTTGCCAGAGCCTTATCTTACATAGGCTCAGGGGTAGTAATCCAAACTAGCCCTTTGTAGCAATCCAGTCACCTAAAGGGAGAAAGGCAGAAAAAAAACCATGTTGACACACTATGAAAGTCACCCCCTGTGAATGTGGGCCCCTTTCTTACCAGCACAACAGCTGGGCGTCAGTATATACCAGTGGGTTACAGCTGGTGGGATAGCAAGGTGAAGACTCAATTTTAGAAGGCATTCTTAGGAAAATCTAAAGAAAACTGGGGAGAGTAAAATAAAGACACTAGAGGGATTTGAAACCCTGACATCTACCATCACAAAACAAACAAACATAAATATAAGCAAATTCAGAGCCAGATGAACATAAAATCTTACTCTATGGGATTCTTTACCTCAGATCTTATATTGCCTGATACATTATGTTCAGCTTTCTACAAAGAAAACTACAGGGCAGACTAAGAGGCAGGGAAAAAGAATATAATCTGAGTAGACAATACAGACATCAGAACGAGGATATGGCACAGATTTGGAAGTTTAAGACAATGAATTAAAATAATTTTCATTAACATATTAAGTGTTTTAATGACGAATGTAGACAACAAGCAAGAACAGATGAGTAATGTAAGCAAACAGGTGTAAATAATAAGAAAAAAATTGGAGTCCAAAACACTGTAATAGCAACAAAGAATGGGTTTGCAAAGTCCATTAGTAGACTGGACATCGCTTAAGAAAAAATCAATATACTTAAAGATATGTCAATAAAACTTTCCAAAATAAAATACAATGAAAAACGAAAAGGGGAAAAAAAGTACCATATTTTTCAGGCTATAAGATGCACTTTTCCCCTCAAATTTGGGCGAAAAATGGGAGTGCATCTTATAGTCTGAATGTAGCTGAATTATAGTCTGAATGTTATTTATATTATTAAATATTTTAACACATTTTTTGCTTCAAAAGTTTTTTTCCTATTTTCCTCCTCTAAAACCTAGGTGCGTCTAATGGTCCAAAAAATACGGTATTCAAGAACTGGGAGAAAATTTCAAAGGTGTGACACATTTGCATGTAACTAAAATATCAAAAAAAAAAAATGAGAGTGACAGTGAAATAAATATTTAAGAAATAATGGGAAATAACTAAAATAAAAATAATTATGATGATGACAGACACCAAGCCACAGATCCAGGAAACTCAGAGTACACCAAGCAGCATAGAAACAGGAAACAAGCAAACGAATGAAAACTACAACCAGGCATATCATGTTGACACCATAGAAAATCAAAAGGAACACAAAATCTTGAAATATAAGACAGTGGAGTAAAATATAAAAAATAAAAAGTGATGAAAGTAAAAAATCAATCCAGAATTGTATATCCATCAAAAGGATCCTTCAAAAATACAACAAAATTAAAGACTTTCTCAGATACATCTCCCACATGAAAGAAATTCACAACCAGCAGATATCCTCTGCAAGATGTGAGACAAAGTTCTTCAGAGAGAAGGAAATAATACAGTCACAAACTCTGACCTACATGAATAAAGGAAATCCTTAGAGGAGTATTAAATAAAAGTCAAATCATTTTTTTCTCACTATTAATTGATCCAACATGTACAGTTTGTTCAAAGTAATATGGTAATAGTATGTCTTATTAAAACACACAGAAAATTCAATTTTCTGTACTCTCGTATCATATCATTTGTAATTGTTTTAACGAAATCTATCAGTTGCCTGAGAGTTTGCAATATACATTTACAACTTTCATAATTTTGCTTTCATATAACTCTACACTTTCTCACATATAATGCAGGTAACTTTGTACAGAGTATTCCTAATTCATCTAACCATCTCTAAATTATCTTCATTATTTCACTATCCGAATGCTATAATAATACATAGGTACTATTACTACTTCAGACAAACTAAATGCAAGGTGGGGCAAAAGTTGGTTTATGGTTGTTTATATGGAAAATAATACAATAATTGATAAATAATTATACAAGAATAAACTGTTTTGTGTACTCACAACTGTAAGCTTTTGCCCCATCCTTTATAAAAATGTTTATTATTCAATAATTATAAGACAAATGATCCAATAGAAAAATGATTCAAATAAATACCACACCAAAGATGATATATCAATGGCAACAAAATACAGAAAAATGCTCAAAAGTCTTTAAGGAATCTTAGAAGCACCATAAATACCACTTCAAACCAATCATGCACTCAAAATATCAAAGACTAAAAATGACAAATACTAATGAGAATATGGAGCAACTAGAACTTTTATACATTTCTGGTGTGAATGCAAAATATTACAGCAACTTTGGAAAATGTTTGCAACTTGTAATAAACAAAAAAATATCACCCAGCAATCCCACTACCAGCTGTTCACACACAATGAAAACACAGGTTCACACAAAGACTTTTAGGTGAATATCCAACAGTTTTTTCTCTTTTTTTTTTTTAATCCTTAATCCCCAAACTAGAAAAAACCTAATTGCCCTTAAATGGTAAAGGGGCAAATTTTGGCATAGTCACTTAATGCACTATTACTCCACAATAAAAAGAAAACAAAATACTGAGACATGCAACAACGTGAAAGAATCCCCAGTATGTGAAAGATGAGAAGCAGACCCAAAAGAATTCATATTGCATGATTTCATTTATATGATATTCTCAAAAAGACAAAACTATAGGGACAAAAACAGGTCAAAGCTGGTTTGGGCTCCAACTGGAGAGACACGTACAAGGGGATTTTCTGAGACGACAGAAATGATCTACAGCTTAGGTGCAGCGCTCACTCTTCCGTGCATGATTGCCAAAAGTCTTTGAATCTTCCCCTTCAAAGGTTCAATTGTACTGTGTGTAAATAATGACCTAAAACACCATGAATAATTTGCTTTAATAGTATAAGAGCTACTTTTATCCATCCTCCATTTTTTGAAAAGAGTAATAGTTTCCATGGTGAAAAAGTTATATTTAGGTCAATCATACCTCCTCAATACCATCTATTAAAACAGACTAGCGACATGGAAAAAGTTGAACGTAAGATCACAGCTATATACTGTTTCTGACGGCTGCTACTGAGAGCACCGGTAAGGCCAAGGAATCTGTAGGTTGATTCTCCCTCAAACCATTCTCTCATTAAACTGAGAATAGATCCACTCACTTCAGCAGCACATACACTACAATGGGAACAACACAGAGGTTAATGTGGCCCTGCCCAAGGATGACGTGCAAATTTGTGACAGGTTCCATAAAAATTAAATAACTAAAATACATCCATACTTAATAACATATGAAAGTTCTTTTACTTGCAGAAAATTCCAACAAAACAAAGCTGAGAGTTTTTCATGGTGAAATTTCTAAAATGCATTATCATAGTATCATAAACAGAAAATTGGTTGAATACTGTGATATAATTTTTATAATTTCTTATCTATACATTTAACTAAGTAAGGTCTGTCTGCTAGCATAATTTTCACTTTCTGAGAGAAAACGAATAGTGGACTTTTTGTTCACTTCCATTTGATTCAAATATAATATCTTAGGTGTAAAACAATAGCTCTTAGCAATTTTCAAAGCCTAATAGTAATTTTACTAAAAGCAAAGATAATTTATTTCTTCTTTTATCACAGACACTCAGGAATATGATTATAATAATGCAAGCCTAATACAGATATAAAAATAGTTGTTTTTCATGTGGTATAATTTAAGATTCTAGCTGTTGCCCCTCTGTGTACCAGTGGGAATATGTATATACCTCTCACACTGTATTTTAGATAAATGCTTTGTTTTATTTGATTCACACATATATGGATTTTATATATATATTCACTTAATTTACTTTTTCTCTAGATTCTGAGAATTTATTAAATCAAACACAGAAATGCATTTTATCTCTACTTTTCAACTCCAAAACAAAATAGGCAATCATTACGTATAAATTGATGGATTAATTTTAGCTACATGTGAAAATATAAAAATATTCCAGAAAAGTGTTAAACTATAAAGAGAGTTAATAATGAGGCATCATGGTATAGTTTGAAAAGAAAAATCACTCCCTGCTTTTGTAAAAGCAGGCACTTTTAAAATGTTCCTCTTCAGTCTCAGTCTCTAAATTTTAACAATTATGCTTACCTCACTAACTTGATAAAAGGATAGAATGACATACATTATTAAAGATGCCTAGCACAGGCCTAGAATGTATTTTATTTAGAGTTGTCAGAGCCAATTTGTGCCTCATGAGACATGGAGGAGAGCAGACTTGGAGTTCCTTCTAACCCAGTATAATACAATGTTAATTATTACACGTGTTATTCCTGGGCCAGTTCCTATCAATCTATGAATCCATAATAGGAACCATGGAGGCCAAATCCTGCTTCGTATCATAACCCAGGCCACCCTTGCAAGGACATTTTTCAGTATGGTGGCTCTACCCCGACTGAGAAACTAAATAACCAAATTTGTTTTCTTAGTATCAGTCATGGACAAAGTACTGGTTTTAAAACAATGGCCTGGTTCTTAATCTGGTGCTAAGCCCAGACATAGTTTGAACACAAAGTTTAGGGAGAGCCTTCAATTGCCAGTGGGCAGGCTCACCACCAAAAACCCTGGGACATTTTTAATGATCCGAACTCTGAGCATGCGTCCCAGCAATTTCCCAAGGTGCAGCTGCTTCCTGTTTATCACCAGCTGATACTTCAGCCCTGAGGTCAGTGCACAGGCAGGTCATTGGGCAGTGGGCTGGATTGCTCTCTACTGCTCCTTATGAGACAGCCTTACTACCAGGGAGGCAGTTTCGTGCAGTGGAGGCTGTGGTCCACCTTGGCCATCTCTCGGGCACGTGGGAAGCCTGACTTGAAGGCTACTGAAAGTGCTAAGGGACGTTGTCTGGGGGCTGCGTCTCATAGGGGATCTAGCCAGGGATGCTGGTAATGGAGTTTCCTGAACTACTGCACTATGCCTGAGAGTGCTGGACATCTGAGCTCCTTGTGTCCTTGCTTACAGAGCTCCCTCACACTGTACACAGGCTGACCCACTGCCAGGCCTTATAAGTGCAAGAGCTGATCAGGAGAGCATGTGGCAATGGAACCTCTGGTCCTCAGTGGCAGTTTGCCGTGATCATTGTACACCCAGGATCTGTAAACGTCACAATTATGCTATGTGACAAGGTGAAGTACTATCTTCGTTTGGGCAGAGAACATCAAAAACCAAAGTCATTATTAACTGTTTGTGGATTACATTAAAAATGTTTGTTATATGGACACTATTTTGTCTCTAATTCAGAATGAAAAATAATAAAATGATTTTTATGGCTTGCGTATTTGAGGCCTGGAGTAACGGTTACTTACTGGTAGTTTCAAAAATCAAAAGATATTTTCCAATATCATGCTTTTTATTTCTACAAGGGAAGACTAACATTACCTACCCAACCACTTAAAGCATCAAACAAGTTCAACAATAATAAAAATAACTAACCTCACAGGTAACAGATGGTATTATATCCCTTACAATAAACGTGGTATAAATTTAGGACTTTGGCACATCTGACCTAAATCACATTGCCATCTGTATATGCTGTCCCATCTGGGTCACCAACAACTGGAACTGAGCAAACAGAGGTTCAAAGCTCCTTGCTGCAAGAAAAGCCAAACTCCTGAGGCAGGTGCTAGTGCAAAAGGAAAGACATTTTATTCAGGCGCCACACAACCTGGGAGAATGATAGGACTCCCACATCAAAGGCCTTCTTTCCAGCTCAAGCCCACCACTCTTATAAGGATACAGAGGGGAAGGGTTTTTTTTTTTTTTTTCTTCATATCCAATCATCTTGCTAGTTTTGGGTGTGCTTTCAGTCCTGTCCATTCATCTTTCTAGCTTTTGATGTGCTCAGTCTAAGAACGTCCTCTGCCACCATCTTGGCCAATGGGGGACAATCATACTCGTACTTCTTTGAGACACATTATTCCCCTTGGTATTATGTAGGCAAATCATTTTTATTAATTGTATACTCACTGAATCTTGCCACTGGCATGAATAATGTGAACTACCTGGTTCAAAGTCATGCTCAAGGATGAGAAGCCTGTGTCTGACCCTAACAGATGGAGATTCAGCTTCTGTTGAGACTTTTGGAGTGTCAGTGTGTTCTCTACTTGGACACCAGCCCAGCTTCCACTGGTACACCAGCCCAGCTTCCACTTGCACACCAGCCCAGCTTCCACTTGTACACCGGTCTAGCTTCTGTTTCGAGACATTTCTAGTCAGTAATTTTTCATTACCTTTCTAAAGTGCTTTCAACACCGACCTATACAAGAGAAATAATTTTCTTATTAGTTTATCTACCCGGGTGATACTGCATGTATTTATGACAGCAGTAGCTCCAATGTATGGAAAACTAAGGCAAATTAACATGTAAATCATTAGAAAATGCATTTGAAGGTACTATTGAGTGAATGTGTGATAACCAGGTGAACTTTTATGCAATAAAAGGAATCTGGGCATGGTTCTCTAAGTTAATTACAACTGAGAATAGGATTTCATTTATTAGAAAAACCTGTAGTTTACCATGTATTCATTTACTCTGGTAATTATATGGAATTTTGTTATACATAATTGCAGAATTTGTGTTGACAAAAGGTAATAATTTAATTTAAATTTCTTATTAAGTAATAACCCTTCTTTCAAGTAGTCTCTATAAGGACTCTTAACAAAATTAATTGAGTCCTCTCTAATATATCACATGACTGAAAATCTTCATCTGTTTGAACATTACACTCAAGTCAACTTTAACACCCATAAATAAGTGCTAATGACACATTCAGAAATATAATATATACAGTCCAAGTGTTCATGGAGAAAAATATTTAGAGAGATTGATATTCAAACAACTCAAATTATAATGTTAACGGAATACTAATAAAACACATGATTTAGAGGAAGATCTATTTTGAAGAGGTTCAATAATCACTAAAGTGAATAAATAAAATGTCCTTTTCTAAGAGAGTAGAATTTAAATATTCTCACTACAAAAAAAAAAGAAAAAGTAAAGAATAGAATTTCTCATGGGTATATAAGACTCTGCCTAAATCTCTTCAATATTATTAAATGTCTCCTTTCAAATAAGAGATAGCTTTGCCCAATCTTGAAAAAATATAAATAAATTTTAAGTGCGTTTGCTTTGTTAAAAAATGCTCATTTTGGAACATTTAGGTATTTTGCAAAACAATACATAATGAATCATTCTGACTATATTTCCTAAGGTTATTTTTATCCAATTAGCCTAAGCATCTTTTGAGTATCTGGGTAGTACCTTGTAACCTCAAAATATCCATAAATAGCCCCAGAGGAAGTTTCTGGAATTGATTCCAGGAGAATGGTGATTCAATAACACCCCCCCCACCCACCCCCGCCAACTCATCCAGTTCTGAAGCAAGCAGCTTCTGGGCCTGTGTGTGCCAGTGTGGCAAGGGGAGCTTCTACTCTGAGGGCATCCAAGACAGCACAGATGGTGCAAGGCTCTTTTGGCCAATGAAGAGACTAGAGGCCACTAAGAGAATTGCAGTGTAAAGAGAAACATAACGTCTACATCTCAGTCTATGTCTATGTCGATGTCTACGTCTGTCTACATCTGTATCTGTTGATTCCGTGTGGGTTTGCCTGATCTGCCTGGTCTCCAAGGAGCCATCTCTCATCACTCATGAGGCTGGGAAAGTGAAGAGCATCAATGCCTCAATGAGAATGCACACCCTACTTGCTGACAGACTGCCAGCCTGCTTTACCCTGTGCAGAGCAGCCATTGCCCAAGGCATTCCAGCAAGACTCCAGATCTAGTGGGCAGATCAAGAAAAGGAACGCCGCACATAAGGAGTCTTGGAGCCAAATATAAAATAACTCAAAAGTCGTTTAATGCATCAGTGGGCCTCAGAATGAAATGTAGAACGTGGCAAAAGAATCTCTTGTACAAATGTATGAACCAGCTTTACTGAAGGAGGCGGGATGATAGGAGCTGACGTCCATCACTTTGGGAAGGAGGAGTGTGCCAGACTAAAAGTAGGAGGCACTGCACAAGTGCACAGCACTCCGCCTACACTGTGTCCCACGGGGGTGCAGGTAAATGATTTTGGAAATACTATGCACATTCATGTGAACTAGACCAGTATAATTGCAACTCAACAGTGAATTGAGGGACACGGTTTCTCACCATTGGAGTGGGAAGAAACAAGTAGAAACAGATAAACAAGCGGAAGGGGACAGAATGGTCTCTGTGGAAATGGATTAGAGTTCAACCTGAGCATGAACTCTCGTTTAACTTAATACAGAGATAGCTGGTAACATATAGGAATATTGACAGATATGTGTATATCCATATTTATATCCTGATTGACACAGCCCATCCTACAGGGAGGGAGAAATTTTAGCTCTATCGAACTTTGTACCTTCTAAATCTATTGCTTATGATAAGATCAAAACACAAGTTTTGTTTGTGTTGTAGACCAGGAAGAGATGAGATTATGAGAGAACTATAGGGACAATTAGGGCGATTTCAAATCTAAAGGAACCTCAGAGGACAGAAAAGATCCACTTCCGGGCAGGTCCAGAAAATGAATGAGTGATGCATCCCGACAGAGAGTGCTTCCCCAGGTGGGTGGTCCTAACAGAATGCAGCCGTGCTCTGCTCCAGGGGACCACAGAACCCATGACAGTGGAGCTACATCCCCTCGGTTTTCTCAACCTAGTTAAGTCACAAATTCAGCCATCAGGAGCTATGCTGCCTGATTTGCTTCTAGCTCCTCTGAAGAAGAAAATCATCCAAATCCCAACATCCAAACGAAAAAGACCAGTATCGGAAAAACAAACAAAAAATCTTCATCACTGGCACGACGGCAACATGGCACAATCCTTGGCTTCCTTTTGCATCAGACTTTTCTTGAGCACTGTGGGAAAAGTAATGCCTTACTGAATATTGGTCCACATGTAAAATTTTTGCCAATAAGATAAATGGACAAATTGTATGAGTAGCTGTTTAAGAGACATAAAACTCCAAATGGCCACTAAATAACATGAACGACACTCCACCCCTCCTGTAATCAAGTAAATAGAAATTAAAAACACAATAAAAAACATTTTAGGACTCACATAACATTTATATTTTTATAGTTTGACAATATCACAAAGTAGGAAACAGGAAAACAGAAATTCTCACATAAGCCCATAGGGGTAGAAATTGTTCCAATAACTTTAGAGAACAATTTGGCAATTCTAATCATGAGAGAAAAATTAGATAAATCCAAATTGAGGGGCATGCCACAAAATTCCTGAGCAGTACTCTTCAGAACTCTCAAGATCATTTTGAAAACAATAAACACCCAAGAAACTGTCACAGCCGAGAGGAGCCCAGAGAGAGATGACAGTTAAATGTAATGCAGTATCCTAGGTAGAATCTTGGAACAAAAATATATTTGAATAAACTATGGGCTTTAGTTAATAAAAGCATATCAATAATCATCAGTACCCTCCCATACTATTATAAAAAGTTAATAACAGCAAAAACTGAGCGTGGATATATGGGGACTCTACTACCATCATAATTTGTCTTTACATCTGAAGCTGCCCTAAAAATAGTTTATTTTTAAAAAGAAAATTAGCTAAGTGTTTAACACGTGTTGTGTTAACAGTCAGTACTGATCTGAAGAGAATTTAGGAGGTATGGGGGAGGATGTGAAGGAAGATGTCTCAGAAGACTGCGCTCCTGAGATCAGTCATCAAGGGCTGAAAGATGTTTACTTAGAAGGATTGTGGTTTCCAAGCCAGAGGCCAGTATACGTATACCTACTACCTGAACTCAAAGAATGCCCCAGCATGTGTATTTAATAGCAGAATGAATAGACCAGAAGAAAGAAATGGTTTGAGGCTGGGGAGCTTCTGAGCAAAAGGACGTCAGGAACACGGTTGCTGATGGAGGGTGCTGTGTGCCATTGGAAGCAGCTCAGTAGTCATTAATCCTTAGGGTTTGGGGATTGTGGCGAGAAACCTGGAGGCCAGAAAGTCAGAGATGGGCTGATAAGCAGCTAGATGAAGGTAGCAGATGTGAGATTAATAACTCAGACGCACGAGGGACTATAAATCAGTCGTATTAACTATTCAAGGCATGACAACAAAATGACATTCCTCACTGGTGGAGACAGGCAAAGCTAATAGCTTATTGATGATTTTATGTGTTTATACATCTCTGGAAGCTTGTCAAAGGTCAGAACCAGAACTTCATAATTTAATTCAGAACAACGGGGACAGGTACTCTAGTTTGAAATGCACAAATAAACCACAACATTAAGAAGCGGATTTTAATAGATCAATTCACATATTAAATTTAAGCTCTCTATGAAGATTAAGATTTGATTATTGTAAAATGTATTAAAACTTACTTTATGGCAAAGCCTAAAGGCTAAAGAGGAAGTTGAGACTTTTCTCCCTGCTGGGCAATGGAGAGTGATGCCCTCCCTGTATGGATGGAGAATGCATTTCCATGTCCACCTGGTGGCAGAAACATTCACCCATCTTTCACCTGGAGTGGCGCAAGAGGAGACCTAATGGAGAGTCAGGACAGTCAGTGGCAAGCAGAGGTGACCAGGTAGGCATCCTCAGTGTCCACAGAGGCCATGAGTGAAATGGTAATTAGGTACTCTTGTCCCTCCCAGCCCTGAGGGTTCATTATAGGCCTATTAAGCAGTTGTAAATCCCACCCCAACAGAGCAGTAACAAAGGGTTTTCCCCCCTGGATGCTAAGGGGTGCACAATGGGAACATGGTCTTCTGCTCTACACCGCAGGGAGGAGGTAATGTCATATTTTCACAGGATGGGATAGCGCCAGAGAAGGTAGGTTAAGACAGATGATTTAAATAAGACTGGGAAACTCAGAGCATGGTTTGTAAAACATCAAGGTTTCCATAAAAGTCACCTGTCATAATAAGAACTGGGAAAATATCAACTTGAATGAGCAAGGCAATTAATAGATATCAAAACTGAGATGATAGAGATAATATAATTATCGGTCAAGGATTTTAAAGTAAACAGCATAAAAATGCTTCCACGAATGATTATAAACACACTTCAAAAAATTACAAAAAGTAGAAATCTTAACCAAGAAATTAAAAGTCCCAGCAATGAAAGTGAAGATGTAAAGAAACACCCAGTGGGAATTCTAGAACTTAAAAATGCAATGTGTGAAATAAAACTGTCACAGAAAGAATGAGGGAAAAGAGGAAAGAATCAGTGAAACTGAAGATGGAGCAATACAAATTACTCAACTGAATAAAAGAAAGAAAATATACTGAAAATTTAAAAAAAAACCACATCTCCATCTTGATCTTTAAATTGAGTGGAATCATTATCAAAATCTCAGCAGGTTTTTAATATACACAGACAAGCATTTTCTAACACATATACAGAAAAAACCAGACACCAGAATATCTAAAAAATCATTACAAAGAACAATATAATGGAAGAAACATCTCCACTCTACCTGATTTCAAAATGTACTACATACCCACAGTAATCAGGACTGTGTGGTGTTAGTGGAGAGATGGGCACATAAATCAATTAAACAGATAAATCCTGAAGATGCCCTATACACGTTGCACCAACTTTTTTTGACTAAGACACAAAAGCAATTCAATGGAAAAGGGATACTCTTTCCAACAAATAGTCCTTGAATAATTGGATATCCTTAGGGAACAAGAAGCAATATTGACCTAATCTTTGAATGCTATGCAAAATATATTCAAAATGGGTCAGAGATATAAATGGTGAATGTGGACTAGAACACACTTGTCAGATCCATAGGATAAGATGGTGCAGAACTTGGCTCAAAGAACAGCGTCAGACTCAACACCAAAATGAGGATCCATAAAAGAAAAGTTGTTAAAAACACAATAAATTGTACTTTGTTAAAATTAAGAATATTTGCTCTGTGACAAATCATCTTAGGAGGCTGAAAAGCAAGCCACGGACTTGAAGAAAATATTTAAAACCCACTTATCTGTAAAAGGACTCATCTGGAATTCATAATGATCTCTTAAAACCCAACCATAAAACAAAAAGAAAAGAAAAGAAACAAAAGCCAAAAACACTATCCAATTAGAAAAGGGGTAAATACATGGATATGGATTTCACTGAAGAGAACACGCGTATGGCAAGTAAGTGTGAAAACATTGTCAGCATTTGCTAGCCATCAGGGCAATAGAGATGGGATATCACTGTCCACCTATTAGAGCAGCTAAAATCAAAGCATAAACATTAACAGATACATACAAAACAACAACAACAACAACAACAAAACAACTAAAAATGCCCAAATGCCGGTGAGAATGTGGAGGAACTGGATTGCTCATCACTTCTCATGGCAATGTAAAGTGATACAATCTGAAAATTATTTTTACAGGGTTTTTTTTTTTTTTAAAGATTTTATTTATTTATTTTCAGAGAGGAGAAGGGAGGGAGAAAGAGCAATGTATGGTTGCTTCTCACATGGTCCTCACTGGGGACCTGGCCCGCAACCCAGGCATGTGCCCCGACTGGGAATCGAACCAGGACCCTCTGGTTCCCAGCCCGCACTCAATCCACTGAGCTACACCAGCCGGGCTTTACAGGGTTTTTTTTGTGTTAATATGCACTTATCATATGATCCTGCAATCACACTTGTGGACATTTCCCCAGAGAAAATGAACACTGACATCCTTATGAAAGTCAGTACAAGATTGTTCCCGGCAGCTTTATTTGCACTTGTAAAATATGGAAAATAAGTATATTCCCCATCAACAAACTGCAGTAGATCCATGCTGTGAATACTATGCAGTAACAAAACAAAAATTAAGGAATGAGTAAAATGAATCAATGAAAAAAAAAACTAGGTTGAGTAAAAAAAAAAAAGTCCAATATCAAAAATTCACATACATTATAATTTCATGTATATAACAATTATACATCATTCTCAAGACGGCAAAGTCATAGAGATAGAAAACAGCTGAGTGGTTTCCAGGGGACGGGGTGGTGTGTGGAGGTGAAGGTGACAGTGAAGGGGTCGCCCAAGGGAGTTCACTGCAGTGATGTCACAGCCTGCACATTATGGTAGTGGTCACGTGAACTGACATGTGATAAAATGTTGAACTCTACCCAATGTCAATGTCAGGTCCCTGCTGTTGATACGGTATTATAGCAGCTTAAGATGTAACTGGGTGAAGAGTACGCCAAACCTCTCTGTACAACCATCTTCACAACTTCCTGTACGTCTACAATTATTTTAAAATTAACACACACATACATATTGCATCAACTTATTTTGGGAGGTGTAGTGGTGGTGAGGAAATGGGTATCAGCCCAGAAAGAGTCTGGACAGTTGATTTTTCGTGATAAGCAGTGTAGAGAAATTTGGAAAGCAAATAACGAGCCTTCAGGGATGACAGTTCTAGAAGTAATCATTTTTAATAAGGTATTTTTGTATTTGGTAGGCTCAGTAATGTTCTCCCACCCCCAAAGATGTTTCTGTCCTCAACCCTGAAATCTATGAATACACCAGTTTGCATGGCCAGAGAATTATTGAGGTAGCTAATGTGATTAAGATTCCTAATCAGCTGACTTTAAAATAGGTAGATTATACTAACTATCCATACACATCCCATGTCATCTCCATGGTCCCTCCTTAAAGGGAAGCAGGGAGGCAGAAGAGAACTGGAGAGATGGGACTCTGAGAATTCATTGGGACGTGGCCGCCTTTGCAGGCAGATGAGAGTCCATGAACCAAGGACAGTGAGTGGCCTCTAGAAGGTGCACATGGAGTAACACTCAGGTCCTGACCTTCTGTGACACAGACCACAAAAATCTTTGGTCTACTAACGTGCTATCTCTCCAATATGTTCTCCCTTTGACAATTCACTAATTGACGTTATTCTTCTCAAATGCTAAAACAGCCTCATAACTAGATCTGATGCTTTTATTTTCTACTAGAGAAGATTAGGAATGCCTGATCTGCTACTTTGACAAGATAAATTCCTGCATCAATTTTTATATCAATAATTACCTTTCTCTAATAAATTTAATTTCTGTCTCCATTTTTTCTTTCTAACTAGAAAAATGCTCAGTTCCTTAAAAATCCTGCAAAATGAAAACTATACTCAATTAAAAATCAATCCATGATATTATGAGATACTCTGAAAACTGTGGGTTTCACTATTGAGTTTCTCGAAATATCCTTAAATTGTAACCCTTTCCAGCTCTTCTTTCCTGTGGTCAGTTCAGCGGAAGTGCTCCTACGGGGAATAAAAGGGGAAATCACTAAATGTAAAGTCATTTATGCCTTTCTGGTTGCAAATTTACAATAGCATTTGATGCTTTAATGAAAGCTTTCTTTTCTCTACTTCCTAAAACATAAATGCATTTTTTTTTAGTTCTTGACCATTAATTCCCTTCTCCTCCAAGTCTCCTGTATGTACACCTATGGAAGAGTTCCATCTGTCTGTCTATAGATGGTTTCTGATTTATTTGACACCTTTCTAAAGATTTTTAAAATTAATTTATTTTTAGACAGAAGGGAAGGGAGGGAGAAAGAGAGGGAGAGAAGCATCAATGTGTGGTTGCCTCTCATGTGGCCCCCACTGGTGACCTGGCCTGCAACCCAGGCATGTGCCCTCACTGGGAATCGAACCTGCGACTTCTCGATTTGCAGCCCGCACTCAATCCACTGAGCTACACTAGCCAGGGCTATTTGACACCTTTCCAACAGGAAATCCAACTTTCCTTCATCTAGCATCAATAATTCTCAGATCTAGACCTCTAGCTTTGGCAATATTTTTATTCTTGCATATTTAATATCCTTCTATCTACTAAACAAACAACATATTCAAAAACAAGCTCATGATCTATTTGCCATCAGCTTCATCTTTTTCTTTCACGGTCATTACTTGAAACTTCATTAATAATGTGCCAGCATGTTTTAAAAAAATTTTAAAGCTAAATGATCATTAAAGTTGTTTTTCACGGTACTGTAATTTAAATGAATAAGCAGATAAGCATTGTGTGGCTCATAAATAAGTCACCTTCTCTCTCAGCACACGGAATACTTAGTCGCAGTGGTCTGGTAGAGTGAGACACCGGTGAAAGACAAACGCAATCCTACAGCACCGAATCAACAGGCCGAAGAGGAGGTGCATGCCTGGCGTTGCGCTCTCCGGCCATCAGACCTCACTGTAGAAGACAACTGGGAACTGCTTAGTCCAGTAATGCATCTACATTTTGGTGGACACCTTGACTTCATTCATCACGGGTGTAAAAGAAACCAGTGTTTGAATGAAATCAGCGTATAACAGTCTATAGAGGAGATTCTGAGGACTCTGCCTCTGTACCCTCTGGTGCCTGAGCAGACACAGCCACCGTGAACTGCTCTGAGGAGCCCAGGCGCATGCTCCCTCTGCCAGTGGGCGTCACCCCGAGTCCTCTCAGCCCACCCTTCTGCATTCTCTGATGCCAGCTGCAAACACAGGGGTTTGGCATCCCCAGGACAACTTGTAACGAATTGGCACTGCAGCTGCAGCCGTTTTGGTGACCAGTTCTGAGAAACATGGTCCCCATGATGGTCAGAGATCTCAAACTGCCTACAGATGAAATATCTATAATCTACCTTATACTGGCTTTTCCTCCTTCCCTGTCTCACTCTCTCCAATCGGTTGTTTCCGGGGCCAGCTCCCAAAATAACTGTCCGCATGCAAGTTCTTTCTTCAGGTTGTTTTCCGTGACCCCACATTAAGCCAGCGAAATGTGATACCGCTTTTTTTCTAACTCAGTCATACATTTGTAATTATGTTTGTGCAGAAAATATTTTCTTGTAAATTCATCTTGTTCATTCGCCTTCCGAATTCCAGACAACTTCTCCTGCCCTGTGCCGTCCCCAGCAGCAGGGGGAAGGGGTGACTTTCGGCTTCAGTGCTCCTCTCCACTGTATCCTGGCATTTGTTTATTCTCTGACTTCCGCTGCCATCTAAGCACACAAAGCCTTGGACTGAATCCCCAGAACGTATTTTCATTTTCCACAACAACCTCTGCAAAGTGTTTACTCTTTCTCGTTAAGTAACGTGTGGTACAAATGAGCAGAACTCCGTGGTTCCATCAGTCTCTTGCTCTCTCCACCAGGAGGCTTCTCGGCGCACCTGTGCGCCCCCTTTCCAGCCCACACGTGTCTCTGTCCCCATCAGCATGTTGCTCCACTCGTGGAAATGAGAAGAGAATCTGAAACACTATGTGGGGGGAAGAGTCTTTCATGGTCGGAGCTGAGAACGTGCTTCTCGCCCTGTAGCTCCTCTGTGTACAAGTCAATAAATGATCCTTGGCAACTGCGTCACCCGCACCCACCCCGCCCCCGCTGCTGCGTGAGGGATCACGGGTGAGGAGAGGACACGGAAGCCTGCACCTAATGAGCTCGGTGGTCTTGGGTATACCACTAATCTTCTCCTAGTCTCCATTTCCACAGGTTTCAAATTTGGTGGTTTAACTGCATGATTTTGCAGCTACCCTTCAGCTAGAAAGGTGCCTACATCCAACATCTATCTTTTTTTTTTTTTTTTTGTATTTTTTTTTTCATCTGTTATATAGAAAACAAAGAGGGTTTTGTCTTCCAATGGTGACCTCTCTCCTCCTCTTTGGGACCAGAGACACAGATACGTTTCTGGATTTTTGTTTTCTTTTTTGTTTCTGTTTTTATCCAGCAATTCCAAAAATGTGTTGTTGTCCCATCAAACCACACTGTGTGCCCTCTTCACCTGGGTGGCTCCGCAGTCAATGTTTCAGCTGGTAAGTGCCATAGATGCCAGCTGGGATTCACCGCCCAGACTTGGGTTTGTTTCCATAGATTCCTCTCTCAGTTATAACACCGATATTTAATTTCTAATGTATGTCCATTTAAGCCTAATTTAATAACAAAGCCCATCTGATGTGTTATCTTAGTTTATCGGTATGAATTATAAATTTCCTTAACACATTATTGAATCTTCTGTCACTGATAGATTTATAGTCACTTTCTTAGGTTTATTTTAGGCAATATACAGGTACTTTCTTAGGTTTTTCGGTCTGAGATTGTACCTTTTGGACCAATGAGAAAGCTAAGTGGTTTAGGCCAGCCTAATTTGTGGGCGTTCAGATCCAAATTCCCACTCTTGCTACCCTGTGTATTTTTCTCTCTCTTAGTTTCTAATCTAGAGGTAACATATTTACTCAGAGGGCTTGAAAAGAAAATAATACAGTGTTCTTAGCACAGCTAACACGAGACCTAATACTTGATATACTCTCAACAAATATACTCGTATACCTGCTACAGAAATGAGAAATGTACTTGAACTCACAGGAATTCAAAAGATAAATTCCTTGCTCCACACCAGTTCCCAGAAGCCCAGAAACGTCCAGGAGGGATAGAGGAGGCATTTTCCAGCACAGGAACATAGCCTGGTCTTGCAGTCGGAACTAGGCTCGCTCCCCTCTCCACTACTGACCAGACACGTGCCAACTGGCAGGTTGTGTAGTTCCCGTCAGCTTCACGTTGCTCTGGCAAATGGGTGCCTCACAGACAGGATTGTTCTGAGGGGAAAGTCAGATTCAATAATAGACACAGAATGCCAAACAGAGCACCAGGCACATGACCAACAAGCTAATAATAAGTAACTTATAACAACCTTCCAAGACACATGTATTTTTGAAATATGCTTCATTAAAAGTCCATAATATAGACCACCTGTCGGACAGCACGTCTAAATCTGTAGTCAGTGAAGTATGTTTATTGTGCAAACACACGGCCCGGCAGAAGGAGCGCCTGCTTGAGTGTGCTTGGTAAGGTACTGGTATCGGTGTAACGATTTATAGTTTTAACTCGAACATTTCACCTAGAATGTTGTATGGAGTGCTTGAATGTGATAGTGTTATGTTACAGAATTACATACTTATGACTTTGTAATAAAAGATTTTGTAATAAAATAGGGGCATTATTTGTGCTGGAACCTGTATATCCAATATTGGTACTAGTCTTAAATATGCCTCTTCTGTGTGAAAGTATTATTATTATTATTTTTTAAAGATTTTATTTTATTGATTTTAGAGAGAGGGGAAGGGAAGGAGACAGAGAGGGAGAGAAACAGCAATGTATGGTTGCCTCTCACATGGCCCTCACTGGGGACCCAGCCCGCAACCCAGGCATGTGCCCTGACGGGGAATCGAACCGGGACCCTCTGGTTCCCAGCCCGCGCTCAATCCACTGAGCTACACCAGCCAGGGCTGAAAGTATTATTTTTAAAAACATGTAGGTTTATAGGCAATAACTTAAAGTTCCCCATATCTATGAGGGATTTTCTAAATAAACCTATGGGTATTGTTTATAAAAAGATAAGATACCTTTGCCTTTCAGAGGACTCCTAAAATATTTCAATTTCTAACGTTACTCAGCCAACATCAGTTCCATTTGTCAACTTATATGTCCTTTCCTCCAGGAAGACCCCCCGTTAACCTGGGTGAGGTCTTCTACTTTGGCTTCCCATAATTGCACTTTTCTTTTATTAAAATGGCTTGTTTAATTCTCACTAGCACAGTACTGAGTGCATAGCTGGACACAAATAAATGTTTTCAGAATTCAAGAATTACTTGTGACGTCTTAGAATACCATCTATGGTATGTTTATAACCAAGGGGACACCATGCTAAGAACATGTCAAATCATTTGATTTCCCAGAAAGAATTCCAACCTCCCGGCTCTATGGGAGAGAGATGCGAAATTTGTGCAAAAACAACGAAAACATTGGACAGTTTGTGTTTATGGTGGGGAAATGTTTCAATGAGATTTCTGTCAGAAAAACAGAAAGCTATTTTATGTATTCATGGAATGAATGGTTGTAATGGAGAGAACTCAAAGTTTACAAAACCATTTAAAATCTAGGAGAGCAAAGGTCACAGATTCCGCCCCTCACTTCTCTGTGGCACCCACGGAAGCTGCTTAGCGCCCTGGTGAGCCCTCCAAGTAGGTACCTGCCCATAAATTGTTCAACAAAACAGTAACCTCTGCTTCTCTGCCACATTGCAAATATGGCATTTGTGCCTCAGAACGGGGACCTAAAGGGAACACCTACGTCGTCCTGGATTTCCCTGTGTGATGCACTGGAGACCCTAGGCAGAGTTGGTAGCGGCGGCAAGTTTAGTAATCGCAGGCGGGCCCGGAACTTAGGCAGACTATGATTTAACCGTCTCCTTCCTTTCCGGACAACCAGGGTCACTCCTGGACACCTCGAGAGGATGAAAGTATCCAAGCCACGTGGATGGTACCCCGGGCCTGGCAGTAGTGAGCTGCGCTGGCCACCGTCCCGCTGCTCCCCAGACGGCCCATCCCCAGGAGCGGGTCGGGGTGGGCGGCAAGCTGGGCACAGGTCTGGGCTGCTCATGAAGAAAACGTTGCATGTCAAATTATTTAATTGTCATGTTGACTCATATATTAATGCAAATTAATCAACAAATGACTAACAACTGAGGTGTGGGATAATTAAATATCCGTGTGGAGTAAATAGTATACCCCGGTAAGCCAGTGCAAGGCCATTTTCAAGGAAGGTGGCTTACTAATTTTACCTACTCTGGGATCAGCGTTTAGTTTAGGTAGAAGTGACTTAACGAAACTTATACAGAAAGGAATATCTTCCTTTTTTACCTCGTCCTTTCCTTTTCTTTTCTACGTATTCTTTCATTTGCTTTTAAAATTTGTCCTTTTATAAAATGATACATATGATGAAGTACACAAATGTTAAATGCATACCTCAAGGGAATTTATGGTGCAGTATATGTGTCTATTCATGTAACCACCACATGTTTCTTTCACCGAGGATGATCCCTCAGGCCCCTCCCACGAATACATTTGAGGTAACTGCGGTTCTCATTTCCATCAGGAATTGATTTTGCCTGTCTTTGAGATACACAGTTAGAGAATTACACAAATGCTTTATCTTGTTTTGTATTCTTTCCTTCCGCATAATGTCTGTGAGGGGGAACCCTGTTGTATGCTAGCAGAGCTTGTTTATCTTGTATTTCTGTGTGGCACTCCATTATGTAAATATACTTCCCTTCATTTAGACATTCTTTATTCGCTGTTTATTTAAGTTGCTCCACACTGTGGTTATGATGAGAAAAGCTGCTATGAACATTCTTGTGCATTCCTTTTAGAGGACGTACATACTCCTTTCTCTTGGGAACATCCCTAGGCGTAGAAATGTTGGCTTGTCCAGTGGGCTTAGCTCAGCTTTAATTTACGTAAAACTATCATCCAAAGTGATGGAATAAGTTTCTATATCTATCTACTTCTTCTACATCCTTTTCAGCCTTTAGAGGAAACATGTTTTAGACATAGTCACTAAGTAAGTGTGCATTATTGTAACCACACAGTTTCTTATTATTAAATGTATATACAATAAAACAGAATTCTGTGGCATAGGATTCTATGAGTTTAACTTATACATACATTTCTGTAACCACCATCGCCATCAGGATTCGGAACAGTTCCATCACCTGGAAACGTCCCCGTGGTCTGCCTTTGGAGTCAAACCATCCCCATCTTTAAGTCTTTAATACCACTGATCAGTACTCCATCCTTCTAGTTTTGCTTATTCCAGAGTGTCACATACGTGATATCATGCAACACGGAGCCATTCGGGGCTGGGTTCTTTCACCCAGCATAATGCCTTTGAATTCATTCAGGTTGTGGAGTGACTATCAAGGGTCCACTCCTTTCTGGTTTCCGTGGTAGTAGTTCATCCGTGGAAGTGCCACAGACTGTTTAACCACGTGCTCATTGAAGTACTTGTGGGGTGTCCCTAGTTTGGGTGGTTATGAATATAATAGAATCAATGTAATATAATAAACTGCCACATTGTTTTCCAGAGTGGCTCTCTGAGTTTGCATTGCTACCAGGGAAGCATGTGAGTTTTAGTTGCTCCCAAATCAGGCCCACACTTGGTTTTGTAAGGATGGCTGTATTTTTAGCAATGCTGACAGATATATAACACTATTTCATTGAGGTTCTATTTTGCATTCATCAAATGACTAATAATATAGAACACCTTCTTGTGAGATTAATTGTCATATGTCTTTTTGAGTGAACTAAGTTTTTGCTTCCTTTTAATTTTTCTTGGTGTTCATATTGGAGTGTGGTTTTGTACTCCTTATTTTTGAGGGTTCTTTAAATGTTTTGCATCCATATCATCATTCCCAGCAAAGCTTGCACTTATACCCTTTGACCTAGAAGTTATTTTCTAATTTGTGTCTAAGCTGGGAGTAGACCTCCTTTATTAAAACCATGTTATTACCGCCCTGGCTGGTGTAGCTCAGTGGATTGAGCGCAGGCTGGGAACCAGAGGGTCCCGGTTCGATTCCCAGTCAGGGCACATGCCTTGGTTGCAGGCCAGGTCCCCAGTGAGGGCCATGTGAGGAGCAACCATACATTGCTGTTTCTCTCCCTCTCTGTCTCCCTCCCCTTTCCCTCTCTCTAAAAATAAATAAGATCTTAAAAAAAAAAACATGTTATTAGATTTTAATAACAAATGGAAAAAACATTGTTTAATACTATTTAACCCCTAAAACAAGCACCCTGCACTGTGCCCCAAAAGTATATCGTGCATGTCAGGATTCTTCACAGGCTCAATCAAATTGCTGCTCCAAAAAAAAAGAAAGCCTTTTCTCTCTACTATCCCGTTATTTCACTAGAATAAAGCATTGCAATCTTTTGTTAGTGTCTCTCTCACTACTTGATGGTAAGTTCCTTGAGGAAAGGGTCCATACCTTACTAAAATGAATTCCCTTGAATGACAATGTAATTTGTACTAAGTGTGAATTTTTTTTTCTGAGTAGTGGTATTTGGACAGTATTTATTTTCTCTCTGATTTATATATTGTATTCAAATTACTTTGTATACATTTTACATTATTTTTACAGGACTCATGTAGTTAGGAAAGTTGTAAGGGCTATTTCTAAAAATCAAATCATTTATATTAGCAAAATGCCAAGCCATTAAAATGTCTTAAAGCATGAAAAAATTATTAGATTTTTAACTATACAGTAAAATAAAGTATTTCTACGTCATCATTAAGAGTCACTCAAATGTAATAAGCTACAGTTTAAAGAATACTGAGCTGGCATTCAAGACACAGTGCATTCTAGCCAATTAACACAGCAATCATATGACGCTGATCACAGTTTTTCCAATTAAGCTTCAGATTTCTCAATTATAAACTCACAAGTTTTCCTTGAGATCTGAGATCACTGTCAGCAATGATGTGTTTCTAGTCCTCAAAAGAGATTCACTTATTTCTAAACATATTTCAAAAAAATAATACGTTAGTTTTCAGCCTGAGTTTTCTTGGCTAGTGGACTCACAAAAATAGGTGTTAACCAATATGCTACCACATAATACATCGGGCTATTTTCCATAAAAACACAAAGTAAATCTCTATAGAATTCAATTTAAACAAGGAAAAATGTATTTTGCCACCACAAAGATATTTTCAAAACTTCTTATCATCACCATAAAAAATTGAATGCTGAGGAAAATAACTTGTATTTTTTTTTTAAATGGCACCGAAAGTTCTATGATTCTTTCAAAATGGGTCAAACGGGGCATGTTAAGCAGCAGACAGACTTACGCAGCCCAGTAAACTAACGTGAATACACAGAAAGTTGATTTTCTTTTTTATTCAATGTGATCATATTGCCTCAGTAACTCAATTTATTGCAATTTTAATGGTGCTTCTTTTTGTCCCCATTGCTTCTCTTGTCTGTCACATCACTCCCTAGACATAGGGAGCTTCGTGTCGCGAGCAATATAAAACAATAACACATTGGAGTTTGAATGAAGTTTTCATGACTCCATGCTTAATAGCACTCCATTCTGCTCAGAGAAATTTAAAATATGTAAATCTATTATTCTCTTTTAAGCCTTTCCATACTTCCGTGACCTTGACAATGAAACCCAAAGTAGGACAGCGTAGAAAGCACTTCCTGATATTACATTTGTTTACTCATCCATATCATCCCTGGCATACTCTTCAATGCTACTTATGTTGTATCAACTACATTTGGTGGGGTGGGGGGCGGTAACTTCCTTTTAGAAAAATAAGTTATTTTTTCTCAAAATTATTTGCTGGGGGGCTTAATTTAAACCCTGCCTCCATTGCTACGTAATGTGTTTTGCACAAGTTACTCATATTTACAATTTCAACTTAGCATGAGGGAGAGTCAGTCCTGCCTTCTGTGAGAAGAATGGATTATCTCCTTTAGAAAACAGATAACAATTCTTCCCGTGCATTGTAAAATCTGTTGTCCACATTCTGGCTCTACACACTCTACCATGTCTCCCACTCCATGGAGTCTTCCTTCCCTGACCTTCTCCAGGTTTCCACAGGGGCATGATGAATTTAACTCTGCTCAGGATTTAACATCAGAGAAATGGGCATCCAGCTCCAGATAAAAAGAATGGTAATGCGAGAATACTACTAATACCAGGAGTAATAGGAGTCATCATAATAGCTACTGAATGCTTACCATGGTCAGTTGCTTTAAATAATGTTCTTTAATGTAACATTTTAAAGGGAGAAGTATTAGCTTCCCTTTAAAGAGGAGAATACGGGGAACTAGGAGAGTTAAGTGATCTGCTCCCAGCACGTAAGGCAGTGGAGAAGTCAGCCGTCACACCCAGTTCCACCTGCCACAAATGCTCGGTCCTTCCCACAACACGTATTCCATCTTCTTGCCAAGTAAACTGTGTGATGCAGGTATGTTTGGGTTTTTTTTTCCCCATGGTTTTTACCAAGTAAATGCTTATTTATTTTTAGTAGAAATTTATTTTATTATTTATTTAATATTTTCATTTATTTTTAATTGTTCAAGTACAGTTTTCTGCCTTTTCCCCCCACCCCAGCCCTCCCCCCTTCCTCCTGCCTCCCTCCCCCATTATTGTCCGTGTGGCCTCTATAATTGCTCCTGCAAACCCTTCACCCTCTTCCCCTAAAATTTCCTCCTCTCTCCCCTCTGGTCACTGTCAGTCTGCTCTCAATTTCAGCGTCTTTGGTTACACTTTGCTCGTTTGTTTGCTTTGTTGATTAGGTTCCTGTAAAAGGTGAGATCATATGGTATTCGTCTTTCACCACCTGGCTTATTTCGCTTAGCATGATGCTTTCCAGTTCCATCCATGCTGTTTAATATCTTTGAAAATCACTTTCTTGCTCTGAAGTATGGGGATAATATTATCTATATTAAATGTTGTTGAAGTAAAAATCTGAAAATACATGCAATGCCTCCTTCAACTCTATTATTACAAACCCCTGCCTTCAAGGCATTTTTAATCTATGGAGGAGCAACAGACAATGAATGAAATAAAAATCAAGCTGTATGGCCCTTGATTTGCCTAGGATTTGCAACATAGGCCTAGAAGTGCCTATGGAATTCTGCTTGCGATCAGGATGTACAAACATGCATGAGAATGTTGCTACTCTCCTCAAAATGAGAAAAGCCAGATCATCTACAAAATAACTCTTTCCTGACCCCATCAAAGAGCTGAGGTCACACAGCAGCAAAGGGAACTGGAGTCCAAAGAGTAACAAACACCCGCTCCAGAAGGGAGAAACACATGAACTGTTTCACCTTTGAGAAGCTGAGGAGGACGAAGCTGTCCCTATAGCAACGGTTAAGAATAATCAGCTATGATTTTAACCAATTTCTAAAGGCCAAGTGTAGCCCAGCCTTCCAAATGAAAATAGATCTGGACGTGGGAGAGTTCACACTTACACAGATGCTCCTTTCTGACGGTCTCCTGAGCATTCGGAGCAAGAGAGAGGGCCCGAGGGAGCCTTGTGCAGAGGCACAGCCCCCTGGGACTGGAAGGGACAGGCACACATGCTTCCTAGAACCCGTCTCTCAAGCACTAACATGATTAGCACTAACATGATTAATAAAGGGCTTTAGGCCACTAGAGAAAGTTGGCACTCCAAGGCACTGCTGGGGAAGTGAATGCAGAAGCCTCTGCCTTTCTGAGGTCAGAACCCGCACTGCCCCAGGAAGAAACAAGTAAGAGCCAGGGTTTTTCTTTAAGGTTTTCAAAATATTTGTGATTATTAGGTTGAAAGTGTTAGTGTGTTGTGGGTTGAAATAGGTCCTCCAAAATGTGTTGAAGTCTTGACTGCTGGTGCCCATAAATGTGTCCTCATTCAGGAATAGGGACTTAACAGGGACAATTTGTTAAGTTAAAGTGAAGTCATAATGGATTAGGGTAAACAATATGGTGGGTATCTTGAAAAGAGAAGGAGAAGACCCAGATGAGAAGGAGGAGGAGGAGGAGAAAAAGGAGGAGGAGAAAAAGAAGGAGGAGAAAAAGAAGGAGGAGAAGAGGAGGAGGAAGAAGAATGGAATGGGGAGGGGAGGGGGATGAAGGGGAGCAGAGGTGGGGGAAATACAAAGGGGAGGGAGAGGGGGAGGAAGGGGAGACACAAAGAGAAACGCCATGTGAAGACAGAGGCAGAGACTGGAGTGACCCATCACACCAAGAACTGCCAGCAACCCAGGGAGTCTAGAGGAGACAAGAAAGGATCCTTCCCTAGGGACCCCAAAGAAGCCTGGCCTTGCTGAGCCCTTGATCTCATCCTTCCAGTTTCCAGAACATTGACAGAACACATTTCTGTGGTTTTAAATCTCCCAGTTTGTGCTGATTTATTACAGCAGCCCTGGGGAGCTAGAATATAGTGTAAATGATGGATAGCTTATATGAATAGGACAAGGAGTGGGGAATTTCAGCAGAGATATAAAAATTATTTTAAAAAGTCACTGGAGACTCCTAGAAAGAAAAATATGATATCATGGGTTTTCGGCAAAATATAGACCCGAAGAGAGTTCAATAGAAATAGTCAAAAATGGAACACAAAGAAATAAAAAATCAGAACAAAGAATCCAAGAGTTATAGGTCAATATCAAATATCTTGGCCTCATTTCATAATTGAAGTCCCAGGAAGGGAAAAGAGATAGGCCTGAAGAAATATTTCAAAATGTAATAGTTGAGAACTTTCAGGAAGAATGAATGAAAGGAAAAAAGAAAGAAAGCTCCTGTCTGAGATTGGGACCCAGGAAATGACATCCATTCTCACAATTTCTAAAGAGCTTTGTACTAGAGGACTGGGCAGTGCAGTAAGGCTAAATAAATAAATGTTTAAAGAAATTTAGAGATCATATCATAGGAAAAAAATGCCTGTGTTTGTAAGAACATGGTCACCTATTAAAACAACAGAATGTATCTCTTTTAAGTTTAAACCCATTCGTTAATGTTTTTCTAGGGCAGTTGCCAGAACTGAACTCAGTTTTCCTGGGCCTAGTTTTGCGTCTCCACCTTTACTGGCTTAGTAGTTATGGCAAATCATTGCTTTCATTGAAAATTCTCCTGTTTCAGTTTGCAGCTTTTAGTCTTCACCATTATTACAAAACCTACGATTTTATGTGATGTCATATAAGAAGTTTTATGTTGACAATAATTCATATATCTATTCATATACTATAATAACCCATCTGTTCCGCCTCTTGAACAAGAGGGAAAGAAAATTACTAGCATCACAGAAGCACCTGTTAAGTGGCAGGCATGGTGCCATAACTTTTGCATACATTTCCTCATTCATTCCCCACTCATCCCTATAAAGTAATCATTAGCATTTCCATTCTAAACAGGAAAACCAGGTTCAAAGAATCTAATTAAGTTGCCTAAAGTTACACAACTCATACAAGAGAAATAAAAAATGTGAACCGCTATCTGCTATCATCAAAGCCCAATGATACACATGCCTTGAAATCTTCAAAACCAGAAAAGCAGAACAGTTTGAACACATTCTACTCTATTAGTTACAAAAATGAACCAAATATTATCATGCTTTGTAGGAATTGTGAATTTTTTAAGGCATATAGGACAACCTATGTCGACTATTTAATACTCTGTAACAGTCATATGAGCTAGAATTCACATGTTTTGGTGTACCAAGGGTAAACCTTGAGGAAGTATCTTATACTGATCAAACTATAAACACCCACATATAAATGATTGATCTAATTCTATATTCTTTTAAATTATTATACTTATGGATAATTAAACAATTAAACACTATTTAAATCAGTGAATGTGACCTTCTACCTCTGACTTGGTATTCTAGTTCCACCCATTCAGGGATCACATGCCAAATGGTGTGTAAAGAACTGACCTTTTTCCTGGAGGCTCATGGGAAGCACTTCCTTTGAGCTAACCGCATTCTCCCGCTCCTGCCTCTACCTGATTTTCAATCTGTCCTTATTCACAGCCTTGACATTTGGGGATTTTTTCCAGCACTTTATTTCTTGTTTTTTTCCGGTGCAATTCACACACTGCCACCTGCCCAGGGTCCAAGATAATAGGATCCAATACCAACAACATGTTCTTGATCACCACATTGCTCTCTAACTAACTCAGCACCAGCAAACATGGGGTGACCAGTTTCTGCCTCCCTGCTCCCAAAGTTTGTGTAAGAAGCAGATTTAGAAAACATTTACATTTAGCTAGTTCAGCTATTTTGATGCTTTTTAGTTAGCTTCCACTTCCTACCCCCAGAGAACAACAGCATTGGCTAAAACCTCTTATCTCATTGGTCTGGTTATTTAATTGATATTCCTGGCCATTACTTCTGAAATATTGCACATGTGCCCATATAATTATTGGTGCCAACAGGAAATGGCAAAACCCTTCCACCAGTGTGCATTCACTTTTGCACTTTACGGTTTTTGGAGAATGAAGTGGGTTTTATCTGTCATCTTTGCAAAGAAATTTGCCTGGAGTCCCGTATTTTCCATTCAGCAGTCAGGAACTTCTATTGGTTATTGTGACCATTCAAAACCCACAAATCTCACTAGGCAGTGGGAATGGCAAACCATAAATGCTTTTTGAAAACCACAAATGAAATGCTAATAATGCTCTAAAAGGCATCTAGAGGACCACTGTATGCACCTGAAAACATAAATCTGTCAGATAATCATTAACGGATAATTTTAAGAAAAAGGAGTCATATTTTAAATAGAAGACCTATGTTAGAGTTAGCTTTTTGATAAAGAAACATTTCTTAGTGATTATTCAGATATGCAATCATGAAATTATCCCACTTTTGGACAGGTAAACAAGAAAATAGCCTGGAACCCTGGTGTATTTGAGTGTTAGTACCACAAACTTGTGTCTGGCTCCTGGAGAGGTTGAAAGAACTGGGCATCTGAGAGGAGACACTGGAACGCAAGTCTCCTTGCTCTGCACTTGGTCCACCTCCGCCTGGCCTCCTCCCAATCACGGGGACTTACTATTGGCAGTACAGCAGTGATAGGAAACGGTGGGTGAACATTATCCAGAAAGAGAAAGTCCTCCACCTTCCTTTCCCAGAGAACGCTGCAGGGTGATCATGCTCTGCCTTGGACTTCGAGGACTTAGAGAAGTACCCCAAGAACCACTCTGGGGACCATGGAAATACAACTTCGGCGAGGGTAAGGCTGACTCTGTTTATTGATACAATTAAATGAAATAATTTATGCAAAGCATGTTACATTGTTCTTGGCCCATAAACACTTGAATGTTCTATATTTCTTCCCTAATGGGGTTAAAGTGTTCCTAAGATCACTGATGAGGTAGTCATGCTAACATTAATATTTATTTTTCTGGTGCATGGGTAACACCTGGGCTGACTCAGCTCTTGCAGCTCCACTCTTTGATGCCCCGCATTCCAGGGGACCAGCTATGAATTTTAAAGTCTAAGAATGCTCCTTTCCTTTCTATTAGCTTAAAATTAATGCATAAACATATTCAAAGTAAGAATAATAAAACTCCTAGATTATGGACGATCAAGGTTGTGGTGACTCTCCATGTCGTTTATCACTAGTCCCAAATTTTGTTATCACCCATAGCTTTATTTCACTAAAAAAAGGAAAAAAAATAAGGAAATCCATAGAAAGGTCAAGTCCTCTGCGGTTTATAAAAGATGGGTAGGGGAAAGGGCATCCCAGAGAAGTCTACCGAACACGGCTGAATGTCTAGTTGAGAAAGTTTATATAATACACAATTGTTATATTTTAAATCTTGCTCTTAGGCCAAATTCAAACCTTGCATATTCAAACTACATAAGGACTATGTGTTCTTAAGGAAAAAGGTCAGACACGGAGTCGTACACAGCAGAGTATAAATTTCACCTGGGTTCCTAATGTGCTCTGTGCTTGGACACGTTTTAAAATTTTGTCGGTCTTAGTTTATCTGTTCATTGAGCACAATAACAGAATAAATATAAAACCAGATTTGTTTGAGCTTCAAATGAAAAACGTGATTCAATACAAATATTAAATACTCAAATAATAGTAGGTTTTATTAAGTAGGGACTTTTAAAAAGTGCTCCGCTGAGAGAGAAATGATTTCAATGCCTGACCCAGTACTTCATGTTGGGGCATGCTGCTGAAGCGAATGGACCACGGGCAAGTAGTGAAGGGCTAATAGTTATAGGTATTGCCAATTCTGTTTCTACATGGTTCCTAAAAATTAATATCTCTAGTCTTATCACAGTAAAAAATAACTCTTACATAAGGAGTCCTCAGAAACCTGCTTATCCTTTACAACAATATTAATGAAAATCATTCATTCACTCATTCATTCATCTGTTCAAGAAATACTGATTAAGGGTCTACTGTTTGCCAATTACTGGGCCACACACTGAAGACAAAATGTTAAAAAAGACAAATTCTCTATCCTCGTCATAAAATGTTAATGGTTGTAACTTAAGTGCGTCCCAAATGTTTCCACACACCCTGTTTTATTGATCCTGATAAGGACCATGTAATGTATGCACTGTGGATACCAGGAAAACTCCGCGGATGGAAACACTGATGATCTATGATGCTAAAAGAGTTCCTTGCCTTGTCTCATAATTCCAAATCCTACATGAATATAACACACCTGCCAAAAGATTTTCTTCCAACGGTCCGTGCACAGTGCACCCTTGATGTGGTTCCCCATAACGAAATTGTCAGTGAATGTTGTTTTTTATCATTTAGGAGCCCGCTTCATAATATGCATTGCCCATTACCAAATCTCAGGTAGTTCCTGCGCTTGTCATTTCAAACAGCCTGCCTCACGCCTCCTCTTCCATCGGTGAGCGTGATTTAGATCTGACTTGAGTTTAGAAAAAGTTTATATTGAACAATTTCCTTAATCTAAAAGAGTTTCTTTCACTCTTATAATTTTCTGCTTATTGCTTGAGCTGGAGGATAATAAATACGTGATTACTTGTTCTTTTATAGCTGCAAGTACTGTCTGCTTTTAGAAAACAGGGCTGTTTGTGTATCACATTGTACAAAAGATTAGATCGATCACCTCATTACCTGGAGAGGCCGCCTTCATACATGATGTGTATCCCTCCATCGTTCCTCTGTCCTACCTACTTCAATTATCTTTCTCCCCCCTTATGGCTGGCATGGATTACCTGAATTACTAGGCCATGAAATGTTCTTTTTCCTATAGCTCAATCTCTGATATTTCCAAATCTCCCTTGTGAGAGCTATCAAAACAAGTACTTTATATCTCTAACAGAATTAATAAGACGTATGGTCTTAATTGCAAACTTTTAGCTAATTAAAGTAAAATTGGAATGCATATTGTAGATGTAAATGTCTAAATTTACTGCTAGATATTCATGACTTTTAAATTTTATACCCTTAAAATTGTACTATTATTTACTTATTCAAATATGTACAAATATGTTGAATCTTGCTGCACAAAACAATGAAGGTGGAAAAAATAATTTTATTGTTTGTTGCTGTTGGTGGCACACTGCCATAGTGACTTTAATTTGCGATTATAATTCATTAAAAACAAGGAAGAGATTTCTGGCACTTCCTAAATTTATTTTAATTTTGTTTTACTTGAATAAAGGAAATTGCACCCTTAAAGCACTAGCTCACAATTTCTGCACATTAAAAAGTAAGTAAGCTCAAGTACATGGAAACATCATCTGAAGATGTTTACAACTATTTTTAAATAGAAACTTGAACCCTGTCCACCTACAAAGATCAATTATGTCTATTAAAAATCTTGAATTAGACATAAATGTGAATTAATCCTGATGGTCTTCCTGCTATTACAAAGTTTGAAAATGTGAATATCGGTCTCATGGCTACTACATTCTTCTGGCTAATATTTACAATTATGTTTATAAGCTTTTCTCCAAAATGTGTTTGAATGGTCATAAAAATATAAACTCTAGGAGACAAAAGTCCACATTGTATAGGGATAAAACTGTTCTATTTACTCTTCTTAAGCTTTCAAATTTCTAAAATTTAACTATCACTCTTCCAAGTACTTTTTAAAGAATTATCATTTTGTTTTCCCATGGCATTTATATAATTACACAGATTTTTTTCAAATGCACCAATGTGAGTCTTTGAACTTGAGCAAATAGAAAAAGAGCATGACTTTTAAAGCAGAAATGATTAGCCTATTTGAAAATAGGCACATTTAGGATCATTTTCTTAAGAAATAGGCATAGGTGTTAGTTCCAAATACCTTCTTTTATGGATGACTCAATTTACGCTAAAGGACCTCTCTAGATAGAACATCTTAATCATTCATTTGAATATAAGAATTAGAACTTAGACTAGATATATTTGAGTAAGACAGAAAGTGAAAAAGATGACCATCCCCTACCCTTCAAAAAAAGGCACCCAAGAGAGAGTATTTGCAGGGGGAAGGTAAATCAACAGGTGGAGTTTATTATACCATTTATATGTTCACAAGATTGACCTTGTATACACGGACTCTGAAAAGAACATGATGCTAAACCTTTATTTACTTTACATATTTTCGCTAAAATATATTTATACATTAGGTGTCTAACTTGCTATTAGACCTGCGGATCAAAAGTTGAAAGAAATACATTTGCTTCCGAGAAGCTCTCTAGTAAAGATAAACACACAGACACACAATCATGTACTCTATGTTAAAGGCGACTAAAAAACTAACATTCTGTTTAACACTAAATTACCAAAAAGGCAGTGCTCTATTTACCAAGTTGTGTTGAACAAATTCTTCAAATAATACACGCCAAAGCTGTAGTGAAGGTGGCAGTGAGTTATGTTCTGTCCCAGATATACATTGTTTGCTGCTTTTATGGTATGCATTTATATCATTCCTTGAAATATGTCAGGAAAAAACAAGAGAATTATGTTCCCCTTTCCTGAAGAAGGGAATGCAGAAGGAAAGGTTGGAAAATCGCCTTTCCAAACTGTCCCCGACATCCAGGTCCCGCGTGAAACGTTTGCAGGTCCGCAATCCCCCACTGACAACAAGAAAAAGCTGGGCAAACAGAAAATCAACGGCTTTTCTATATCAGAGAAGGAAAGACAGAGCAAACCACAGCCCAAACTCAAAGAGACACGCATATCCCCGCGTCCCACCCCAGGTCTGCTCACCTGCAGGAGAATCCCCTGGACCGATACTCCGGCAGAAACAGCGCGTGCTAGTTTTGATGAGCCGGAGGACGCCTTGTGTGGACGGCCTTAGAAGTGAGTTTCCCTGGGTACTCTGTCTTAAAGAGGTCTCGTGTTTTTATAGTCTCTACGACCAGGAAACCCCACCGCGTTCTCATGGTGGAGATTTTTAAAAGATTCACGTGTGGATCTGGCAGGAGAATCCCCAGGATTGCAGTGAAATACAGCCAGGGCCTCCTCCGTTGCAAATGCCTCATCTCCGAAACAACACGCTTTCTCCAGAGCCTTCTTTTTGCTAGCTTTGGGGAAGAGACTTTTCTCTTATGCCAGACTGCTCTGGCATTACTGTCTTATCCAAGGTGGACAGAGAAATAAACAAAAACAAAGCAGGGGTTGAGGAAATAATGAGGCTGCGTGGAGTCAGGAAAGGAAGTAGGGGCAGAAGGGTAAACGCGAGGGGCAAGGCCCTGAGATGCAGCCACTAACGCATGGAGGTTGAATTGGGAGGTTACAGAATACTCCCTGCTCCCACTTCTTACCACCACCCTAGCAGAAGCCCAACAGAACAACAGTGAATTTCATATGAAAAACCGGTAAGATATAGTGTGGGTGCTTCAGGAAGCCCAAAGTCGAGATAGGAGCTAAAACAGCCACTGCAGAGGGATTCAGAGCCCTGCCTCCCAACCTTAGCTGCAACAAACCGGCCGCAGCTGTAACAAACATTGAGCAAGTCCAAGTCAGAGAACAATTAAGGTAAGTCTCCACATTGAAGTCCCAGTTAGTACAGTTCTCATTACTTGATGTAAAATGTCTGACTATTAGAGAAGAAATAGAAGTTAGAAGTCATGTCAAAAGGCAAAAGGGTCTAAATTATGGAGAGAAAAAAGCAATAATCAGAACCAGACTCTCATGTAGGTACTCCCAGAAAGGGAATTTAAGATGACTGCGATTAATACGTTGAGGGCGCTAATGGAGCAGAGAACATGAAAGAGTAGATGTGCAATGCAAGCGGAGGGAAATGCTAGAAACCAAAAACATCACACTAGAAATAAGAAACACCCTTGATGGGCCCATCAGTAGAGACCTGGGAGAGAAAAGAACCACTGAGATTGATTTTGGGGCAATTTAAACTTCACAAAATAAAAGGAAAGAGAAAAACAAATTAAAAACAAAACAATACCACCAACAAAACAGAACATCCAAGAATTGCGGGACAGTTTTCCAAGATGTAATTAGAATGCCAGGGGAGAAAAAGAGAGAATGAAGCAAAAGAACCATTTGATGAAATAATGAATGGTATACAAGAAACCATAGTTTTTGGATGTCCAGAAAACACCGGATAGAATCATTACCAAAACTAACGAAGAAACAAACGCCTAAGCATATCGTATTTAAATTACAGAACAAAAGACAAAGAGGAAATCTTGAATGAACCAGGCAGGTCAGTTTGGGGGAACACCTTAATTATAGAAGAAGAGAGTCCATTACAGAAGAGTTCTTAGAAACCATGCACAAATAAGAGAGTGAAGTTAAATACTTAAAATATTTTTTAAAAATCCTAGAGTCCTAGACAGGCATCCTTCAGAGATATGCAGAGTGGTTCCATTGCACTGCAATAAAGTATCAACATTAACTGAACCCTAATATTTTGCTGGTGGAAGGTCTTGCCTTCAATGTGTAAAAAATAAAGAAGGTGTAATGTGTGAAGCACACTAAATCAAAGTGGAATAAAAAAAGGTATGCCTTACATAATAAATTATTACTCTCCAAAAGTGAAGGGAACGTAAAGATTTTCTCTGTTGAACGAAAATGGTGGGAATTTATTGCTTCTAAATCTACTCTGCAGGAAGTGTTGAAAAACATCCTTCGGGCAGGTAGAAGCTATATATGTTATGTACGTAGACCTGCATAAAGAACAGAAGAGTATCAGACGAAGAATACATTAATGCATGTAACATCAAATCTTTAATTAAAAATAAATTGTAAAATGATTTCATTAAAATATATTGTGCATTTATAGCATATGGCTAAGTGAAATCAATGACAGCAATATCACAAGGTGTATAGGTAGAAATTGAGAATACTTTATCATAAGTCCATGTACCAAACATGAATTTGTATGCTATTATTTGATGGTGAACTTACGTAAGGTAAAAATGTATATTTCAGATTTTAGGCAAGCACTATTTTTTAAAATAAAACTGATATGCTAGGAGATAAAATAGAATCATATAAAATTGCTAACTAAGCCAGAAAACAACAACCAAAAAAAAGCAGGTGGGAGAAAGAAACAATTAAAAATTCAATAAATATTAAATACTAACTAAATTAACTAACCAAAGTTACGAACTTGATGCTTATCCAACCATATCGATACTCACTATAAATGTGAATGTTCTGAATACACCATATAAAAGACAGCAATTGTCAGAGTATAAAAAATAAGGAATGAACTACACGTTGTCTGAACAAAGCCTACTTCACATGTCAGACACATTTAAGTTAAAGGTAAGTAATGGAAAAGGAGATAGCCATGCTAACACAAGAGAGCTGAAGTAACTATTGGCAGAAGAAGCAGATTTCAAAAAAAAAAAAGACTATTATCAGGGATATAGAGGGTTGTTACATAGTGATAAAGGTGTCAATTATCAAAGAAAACATAACATTCTCAAACATGCATGCAAATAACAGTAGGAGGTCAAAATATATGGGGCAAAGATTCTCAGAACAGCAAAGATAAATAGATAACTTTACTATTATTGTCAGAGACTTCAACAACCCTCTATCAGTAGCTGATAGCTCAAGCAGGCAGGAAGTCAGCAAGGACACACTCAACGGAACAACAGTACCAACCAGCTCGATCCAATTGACATTTGTGGAGTACACTGCCCACCGTCAGCGGAATACACGGTCATTTCAGACACACATGAAGCATTTGTCAAGACAGATCTTATACTAGGCCAACAAAACACTGCTTTAAAATGTAAAAATAGAAATTGTACAAAGTATGATTTCAGATCAAAATAGAATTAAAGTAGAATTCAATAATAGGAATTGCAGACAATCCTCAAATAGTGCAGAGTAAACATCACACATCTAAGGGACATATACAAGTCAATGACGTTTCAAGGAAAGTTAATGTTTTTAACTAAAATTAAAGTGTATCACAACATATCAAAATCTGTGAGATGCAGCCAAGGTGGTACTTAGAAAAATAATCACAGAATTAAATCCACTCATTAGAAAAAATATCTAAAATTCATAACTTAGGTTTCTTCTTTAGTAGAATAAAGAAAGAAGAGAAATATAAAAGTTAAATTTTAAGTATACTAAGTTACAAGAATAAAAGTTAATAAATACAATTTAGAAAAGATCTGGGTGAAACTGGAGGCATGACAATCACAGAGACCATGAACAGAGCCAAATGCAGGTTTTTTTAAAAGATCAATAAAATGGATAAAACTCTATCCAGTTTAACCCCAAATGAAGACAGAAGATACAAATTACCAACATCAGATACAAAAAGCACATATATCTACTTATCTAATGGATATTAAAAGAATAATAAAGGAATACTATGAACAACTCCATGATCACATATTTGTTTAGTTAGATGAAATACATTAATTCCTTGAAAGACATAAACTATAAAATGAATACATGAAAAAGCAGATAATTTAATAGCTTCATATGTTAAAAATTAATCAATAATTAATAATATTCCAAATAAAAAGGTATCACGCCCAAAGGGTGTCATTGGTGAATTCTATCATACATTGACATGACAGTCCCAATTCTTCAAGATCTCCTCCAGAAAACAGAAGCTAATGAAATACTTCCTAACTCATTTTATGATGCCAGTATTACCCTAATGCCAAAACTACATAGAGGCATTAGAGAAATTAAAATTACAGACAGCAGCTCTCATTAACTTAGATAAAAAGTCATGATAGTACTAGAGCATCAAATTTTACAATGTACAAAAAGAATTATGCAAAGTGGTAGGGTGGAATATTCCAAGAATGTAAGGCGTCATCATTCAAAATTCAATCAATATAATTTCCTACATCAACAGGCTATGAAAATAATATGATCATATCAATTGATATAGATAAAACAGCTGACAAAATCACTCATTAATAATAAAAATATTTCAGTGAATTAGAAATAAAAAATACTTTTCAACCACTTTTATTCAATATCATGCTGTTAGAACTAACTAGTGCAATAAGTAAAAGGAAAATATACATACAGATTAAAGAGAAAGAAATAAAATCGCCTTATTTATATATAGATGATTTAATTGGCCATGTTAAAATTGCAAATATTTAACCAAAATATTTTTGGAACTAATAATGGAATATATGAAGATAACAGGATACAGGCTAGCATAAAAAAAGTTACTTATGTTTCTAAGTGATAGCAATAAAGTGTTAAAACTTGAAATTTAAAATTCCATTTACAATAGCACCAACAACTGAAATGTTATACATAAAACAAGCAAAAAAAATAGAATCTGTTTGCATTAAACCAAAAACACGGATAAAATTAATTAAAGAAAATACAAAAAATGGAAATATAATTCCATGTTCATGGGTTAAAAGATTAATAATATTAAGAAGTCAGTTCTTCCAAACACTATGTTTAGTTTGAAATCAGGGTCTACAGAGAGATCCTACCAAGATAATTTGTAAATATCGACAAAGTGATTCTTAAGATTACGTGAAAAGATAAAAAAAACCTGGAAGAGCCAGCACAACCCTGAAGAAGAAAGTTGTATAAGATATGCTGTCCAATTTCAAGACTTACTTTGAAACTACAAAGTAATGTTAGTGAGAAAACAGAGACGTAACTCAGTGGAACAGAAGAAACTCATACAAATATAGTCAACTGACCTTTGACAAAAGTGCCAAGGTAGTTTGATGCAGAAGGGACAGTCTTTTTTTAAAAAATGGTGCTGACATAATTGACCATCCATATGCAAACAAACAAACAAAAAGGACCTAGAAAGTAACTAGACACAGATTTTGCACCTTTCAGAAAAATTAACTCAAAATGAATCATAAACCTATGTGTAAAATAAAAACATATAAAATATGTATTTCATAGAAGAAACGATAGCAGCTCTAGGTGTCCTTGTATTTGGGACTTGGTGTTAAGTTTTTAGATGTAACACCAAAGTATGATATAAGATTGATATAAAAAATAATATGAACTTTATAAAATTTAAAAAGAAATCTGCTCTATGAATGACACTGATAAGTGGATTGAAAAGACAAACCACATACTGGAATAAAATATTTCTGAACAAACCACAGTCAAAGACCTCAAAACTCTAAAATAAGAAAAAAAAAACAAACCTTTAAATATGAATGGAAGATCTGAAAAGAGACCTGATCAGAGAAGATATAAGGATGACCAATGAGCACATGAAAAGATGCTCAATATCATGTGTTATTAGCAAAATGCAAATGAAATCAATAATGAAATACTACTACATATGTGTTGGAAGGGCTAGAATCAAATAAGAAGAAGAAGGAGAAGGAGGGGGAGGGGGAGGGGGAGGAGGGGAGGGGGAGGGCGGGGAGGAAGAGGGGGGAGGAGAGGGAGGAAGAGGGGGGAGGAGGAGGAGGAAGAAAGAAGAAGAAGAAGAAGAAGAAGAACCCATTGCCAAGAACTCTATATTTACCCAATAACAAAAATGTGAACAAATTCTGCTCAGCAACCCAGAGGAAGAGAGGATCTGGCCACACTAGACCAGCTGCTTGAGACAACTGCCCTACTCACCCCAAGAAAGTCTAAATCTAAATTTATTTTTCCCAACTTATATTTATTTATTTTATTTTTAAAAATCTTTTCAGAAAGAGGGGAAAGGAGGGAGAAAGAGAAGAAGAGAAAAATGCATCAGTTACTTCTCGTACTTGCCCTGAATGGGGACTGAACCCACCACCCAGGCATGTGCCCTGACTGGAAATTGAACTGGCGACCTTTCAATTTGTGGAACAACACCCAGTGAACTGAGCCACACCAGTCAGGGCTCCCAACTTATATTTAACTTTGCGGGAGGGTGCCCAACCAGCTGAGTCACACCTGGGTCCCAACTTATATTTAAACCAGTCTCTCTGATTTCACCTGTTTTACCACTTCATGCACTACCTTCATGCCTTGTCTTCACTCTGAAGTTCCAAACCCAGTAAAATACGTTCCAGTAATTTACAGATTGTTTTTAAAATTGTTTCAGGTCAGATAATTAACTTCTAGATAAATTAACCTAATTCTAATTTGAGAATTACATATTTACTTAATTTAATAATCTATTTGGTAACAATTTTGTTGAAAAGGAAATTCTCTTGCTTTGGGTTGAAGATAAATTATCAGTAAACCTTTGAACACCCAATTCCCGAGCTGTATTAGCAAACTTACTTTCTATTTTTATGTTTACTTTCAAAATTTATTTGCTGTTTGAATTTGGAAAGAATTCAGCAGGCATATAGCCAAGATTTTATGAGGATTTATAACTATATTTCTTTAAATGTATGTCTGGAACTAGTGCTTTAACAGGAAAAAAAAAGGCTTTTACATTTTGAAATGTAGTAATACATTTGATGGCCAAAATAAAGTAGTAATAAATGGAAATCTATAACATATTACAAATTTATTTGAAAACATAGAGGCAATTTTTTTTCTTTAGCACCAAGGAATCATTATGTTTCAACTCCTTTAGAAATTTATCTTTACAGGATAAATGATATCACTTCCAATAAGATGAAGAGCATATGGTGATAAGAACTAAATTGAAAATAAAGAAAGTGAAGGGAGTGAAGAAAAGTCGAAATGGGACAAATTAAGAGGACTGTGGAGTTGGAAGGGCAGGTCCAGAGGGAGAAAAGTAGGGCACCTGTCTTTAAAATTAACAAAGGTAGGCTGATCATATTATCTGAGACCTATTAAATGATTGAGAAATAATATTCTCTTCTAATCAATTAAGGCCTTTGAATCTAAGCTTTAATACAGATTTAAAATTAATGTTACATATTTCTCATTAAGATGACAGCATTGGGCCATTTGCACGCAGATTGAAATGACAGATATGCTTTTGAAGCTAAACCTATTTCATATTAAAAACTGCTGAACTCTGGAAAGAAAATACCTAGCAAGAAAGGCTCCCCGGGCTAACTGGGCTCAAATCGAAAAACAGAGCCCAGCTGCCAATTCTAATCAGGGGGTTCTCACGCAAATCGCCCTTCAGGGTTAAGCTTCCTTCCTTCTGCACTGAACTACCTGCCTGCGCTGTGTTCCTGCCACCTGAGCCAGCCCTTATACAGGAGTTCCCGGAACTGTATTTCAAGCCATCAAACTGAGACATTCCCCATTCAAGTGGAGCTGTGCAGCTTTATCTCCATCAGCATCTTCACCGACCAATCAAAGCGGCTCCATTCTGACCAATCAGGACAATCCCTTTGGACCAACAAAACTGCTAGCATTTGGAATCCTTATTTCCAGGAGGACAGACCAGTCAGGGACCAGAAGCAGGGATTTTTCTCTAAGTCATCTTCTCTGTGACTCAGAAAACGCACTTCCAATTTCCACCCAGGACTGAAGGCTTCATTCTCCGGCTGGAGCTGAGGCACAGAAGACACTCGCTTGTCCAGGACAGAGCAGGCAGAAGGAAGCAGAGCAGGGCAAAGCAGACCAGACCAAAGCTGAGAAGAGCAGAGCTGTCTAGCAAGAAGGGGGGCTTGCCATGCCGTTCAGCCCCTGTGCCGTTCAGTACCTGTGCTGTCCCACAGCCATGCTGTATCACCATTGAGCTGTTTGCACTGAATGCATTTTCCTCCTTTACCATGCCCCAGATTGGGGTTCATATGGGGAATAAACTGGTGCCAAAGACCATTCATTGACATTACACATGGCTAGCCCTTCAGGATACTGGGTGGGCCTCTTTCTCTCTTTGTTTACCAATATATATACATTTAAAGAGAAATTTAACATATGGGAGTTATCTGTTTTTATATGTATATTTACATTCTTTTATTTTCTTTATTGTTGTTCAATTACAGTTGTCCCCATTGCCCCCCCCATTACTCTCCCCTGCCCTACCCACCCCTACCTTCCACATTCGATCCCCCCACTGGCTTTGTCCATGGGTCCTTCATACTCGTTACTTAACTTAACCCTTTCCTCTTCTTTTCCCCGTTATCTCCCTCCCTCCTCACCTCTGGTCACTGTCAGTTTGTTCTTTATTATTTATTACAAACTTTAATGTTGCCATTGAAAGAATTTAAAATCTATATACCCATATCATCAAAAAATTACTTTGCAATTATTAAACCTGATGCAATTCTCAAAACAGTTATCCATAGAAGTTATATTTTGTAACAAATATATTACAAGAAAAAATAGTAAAAAACTCAATTTATTTTTTTAATATAGAACACTTTTAAAATAACTTCATCAAATAAGCAACAAGCAAACTAACAAACAAATAAAACCAAATGTAGTCTTATTTTTGTCTTTGTTAGGTTTTTAGAGTAAGCATTATCTCAGGGAAACCTTCTCAACTTTGTTTTTGCTCTTACTTTTATTGTTTAATAATTCTCATGGGTATTAATGAAATATTTATTGCTTGTTAGTTTGATTAACATTGCTCCTACTAGACCACACTCCAGAAGTCAACGTCATTGTCAGTTTTATGTCCCATGCTTGGCTGTTAATACAGCCGGATATATGGACAATGGAATTAGTCCAGTAGGACCTCTGAGATGTGGTGGACAGCCTGGGTTATGTCACGGGATCTGTTCTCCTGGCCGTGGTAACCCAAGTGTCAAACAATTTGACCTGACACATCTGTGCATGTCTCACTTTCTACTTCCGGAATCATAAGTTAGGGCAGAAGAGTCACCCATTTCCTCAGTTTCTCTTGCTGCTAATGGAAGAATTATGTCTAAAACTAAAGTGATGATGTGTTCATAGTCAAACGTCCCTTGATTAAAACAAAGAGAGAAGCAGCCTATGAGAGAGAATTCCCACCAGTTTCTGCATTCCTTTTCTAAACGCATCTCCCCAGCGTGCAGCAGGCTTCATCATGTTGAATGTTAGAAAATTATGCTAAGCAATAAACAAATGAAGACAGCAGAAGGGATGAGCAGAACATTAATTTATCCTGCCCAAGGCTTTAAATAACATCTTCACTGCCTTTTAGTAACATAGCACTATTAATGAATATTTTTTATCCATTATTTTTACCCAACCACAAGAGAAGAATCATTTGAAATTCAGTATTTTTCAAAAAAAAGGAAAAAGAAAAGCAACAAGAAATCGCCATGCCCAGCTCTGCAGAACAAGAACATTTTGTGTTTTATTTTATTTCATCTTGTTTTAAGCTCGGTGGGTCAGAATTTGGTAGCTCATTGGGTTGTAAAATATATCTCTGTAGAAAACTATTGTCGAAGGGCTTTGTCATTGAGGTGTGGAAGCTGGCATCCTGTAGGATGATTCTGCTGGTGATCTCACATGCGGGGCCCATTGGAACTGCGTCTATCTGTTCTGCTGACAAGCTGAAGAATCTACACTTTAAAAAACATTGAGTTATGTTTAGCAACACCTTGGCATTTATCTTAAAAACAAATTAGAGATAGTCCACTGTTTTAAGAAGCAGTAAGGAACGGCCCCTGGAAGCCACCATGATTTCATATGATGAGGGACTCAGTGGATGTGACACGCTTTATCTCAGAGCCTCCCTACAGACGGGGTGCAGGTTGCATAAAGTCTATGCAATCTGCAATATTCACTGTGTCAGAGAAAGCATTCCTTTCGTTTCTTTGTTGAAACCTCCCTAGGAAAACCGGTTCCTGCATCCCTGCTTGCTATATATGCCACATAGAAATACAAGGGCTAGAACAGACCCTGGGTAGCTTCTGGGTGGGCAGAGACCCTAACACAAAGTGGTTATGGGGGTCTGAGCAGCAGCCACAGCAGAGCAAGCCTAGTGCTGAAAAGTCAGGGAACTGTCCCTGTGGGAAGAGTGAGGTTTGCTACAGTTTGAAAGGGAGAAGGGGGAATGGGTACTGAGCTTTGAGGAGAAGAAGTATTGCTTATGGAACAGTGAGCAGTGGCCTTTTCTGTTAACTGAGGGAGTAAGTCAGAGTTTTAGCCAGAATGACTTCAGTTAGCCTTGAAAATAAACTTATGCTACAGATAATAAAGTGAAGAACCCATGTTGCCAAGTCAAACTTCACATTTTCTCTGTATAGACATTTCTATCTTACCCTGAAATCTGTAAATCGATTAACTCCATCCAAAACTAAAAATCTGTTTTCAATTTTCTTTCTAGTTTTGAACTCTAAGTAATGGGTTCTAGAAAGAGAGGGCTTATCAGTGGGACCAAGCTTAGAGGCCACAATTCTTTATGTTTTTAAATAATCACAAATTCATGGATTCAGAAAAATCCCAATAAGGATTCACAACACTGATTCCTATAGGTGATATCTAGAGTTTTCAGAATTCATTATATATATATATAACTATATATATATATATATATATATATAGTTACTGAATATATATATGTATATAATGATTATATATCCCATATTAATTCAGTTAAATTAAATAGCTATTTAGGGATATCCCACTTCAAATTCAATTCTATGCTTGGGATTTTGGTACATGTATTCTACATTAAAGGCATCACAATCAAGCACAGGAAATAGATGCAATAGTTTTGAGGACAGATAAAAGAGAGAATTCTTTCTTCCAATGGTGTTAGGGATAGAAGATGTTCCTTTCAGAGGAAAAATAAGAGAGGAAGTGATTTTGAGCTAAATATTACATGGTAATCAGCAGCCTTTTATTGGCTGGAAAAGAATGGAGTAGTTGTTTCAAGCATGGTAAATACTATCTGGGAAAGATCAGAGGTGATTACTGGGAAAACAGTGAGATATTAACTATTTTACTTGAATAGATGTAGAAGATTTGTGGGAGAAAGGGAGTAGGAAAGAGAGGGAGAGATGGTTGTAAGGAAAAGGGAATGAAAGCGGAAACAATGTATGGCAAGATACGTGAGTTAGGGATGTAGAGTGACGCTGTAGGGCTATTAGATATTTTTCTGTAGGTATAAAGTCTTTTAAATATTTCAGCATGAAAAGAACAGGCACAGAAATAATTTTACAAAGTGGAAAGAGACAGAATGGGAGAAAATAAGAAATAGAGTGCGGAACACAATGAAAATAATTACAACTGTCCAGAAATATGATGATGAGTGCTAGAAAAGGGAACTGGTCCATTTCATGTAGGTCGTCAGATCTGTAGGCGTAGAGCTGTTCATAGTATGTATTCCTTTATTCTCCTTTTCATGTCCATAGGATGTCGTGATGCCCTTTCATTTCTGATACTCGTAATGTGTGTCTTCCTTCTTTTTTTCTTAGTTAGCCTAGCTAAAGGCTTGTCTATTATTGATCTTCTGTGGTCTGACAGCAGACAGTGTATGATTTCTATTTATTCAAAATGTACTGTGTTTTATGGCCCTGAATGCGGTCTGCCTTGGTGAATGTCCCATGTGAGCTTGAAAAGAATGTACATTCTGTTGTTGTTGGATGAGTAGTTTATAGATTTACATTATATTCAGTTCATTGCTGGCACTATTGAGTTCAACTGTCTTTACTGAATTTCTGCCTCCTGGACCTGTCCATGTCTGCAAGGGGGCTTTTGAAGTCCCCAACTATAATTGTGGATTCATCTATTTCTCTTTGCAACATTTTTAGTTTTTGCCTCACACTGAAGTGATTTTGTTAGGCGCATGCTCTATGATATTTGTTGCCTAAAAATCTTGGTAACAATATTTTCATATGTTACTAATTTTGTAGTGCAGTCTTTAGGACAGTTCATTGGAATTTTTTTTAAAAAATTTATTTTTATTTATTTTTAGAGAGAGGGGAAGGAAGGGAGAACAAGAGGGAGAGAAACAGCAATGTATGGTTGCCTCTCACATGGCCCTCACGGGGACCTGGCCCGCAACCCAGGCATGTGCCCTGACTGGGAATCGAACCGGGACCCTTTGGTTCCCAACCCGTGCTCAATCCACTGAGCTACAGCAGCCATGGCTCATTGGAATTTTTTATCATTGAGAATTTAGAAACTAAGCTAATTCATATTCCAGCTTAGTAGTAATGCCAAAATGTATTTAGAATGGAAGATATTAAGTTACTACAGAAATGTGAATGGTGTAAAATAAGGGAAAGTGAAGTTGAGAGTTTAATTTAGGGCAGGAGAGGGAAAATTTATATTTATATATCTATATCTAAATCCAACTAAAATCTGTATCCATCTATTTTTAAAAACAGACTTCTGCTAATAAACTTTTCAAGATTTTTTACAGTTAAATTTACCAAATGTATAGCTATATAAGCATGTGTCAAACATCTGTGAATGGCTTTAGATTCCTCGCCCCCCCCCAAGAGTCTTTTGAACCATTTTTACCTGTGACTGTTTCTGTGCTGTCGGTGAGCCCCTCTCCCACCCTGGCTCCACACTCCCTGCTCCTCTGGTCAGGTGGGGGCCTGGCACGATAGGCTCCCCCGCCCCTTCTCCTGTGCGTTTCACCCTCTATGCCTCAACAGGTGCTTATGAAAGAGGAAACCGAGAAGTAAGATGAAACTCGATCACCAACTTACACCATACACAAAAATAAATTCAAGGTGGATAAAAGACTTAAATATAAGTTGTGACACTATAAAAGTCCTAGAGGAGAAATAGGCAGGGAAATCTTAGATATGCCATGTAGAAATATTTTCACCAATATGTCCCTTAGAGCAAGAGGCATAAAGGAAAGAATAAATAAGTAGGATCCTATCAAAATAAAAAGCTCTGCATGGCTAAAGAAAACAGCATTAAAATGAAAAGAGAACCAACCATATGGGAAAACATATTTGCCAGTGACATCTCAGACAAGGGTTTGATCTCCAAAATATATAAAGAACTTACATGACTCCACACCAGGAAGACAAACGACCCAATTAAAAAATGCGCACAGGATTTGAACAGATACTTCTCAAAGGAGGACATACAGAGGGCCCAGAGACATATGAAAGGATGCTCAGCATCACTAGCCATCAGAAAGATGCAAATTAAAACCACAATAAGATACCACTTCACACTGGTCAGAATGGCCATCATCAACAAATTAACAAACAACAAGTGCTGGTGAGGTTGTTGAGAAAAGGAAACCCTAGTGCACTGTTGGTGGGAATGCAGACTGGTGCAGCCACTGTGGAAAACAGTGTGGAATTTTATGAAAATGGCACTAAAAATGGCACTGCCTTTGACCCAGCAATACCATTGTCGGGATTATACCCCAAGGATCCTGAAACACCAATTCAAAAGAACCTATGCACCCCAATGTTCATAGCAGCACAATTTACAATAGCCAAGTGCTGGAAGCAAACTAAGTGCCCATCAGTAAATGAGTGGATCAAAAAAAAAGGTACATATACATGATGGAATACTATGCAGTAGAAAGAAAGAAGGGGCTCTACCCTTTGCGACAGCATGGATAGATCTGGAGAACATTATGCTAAGTGAAACAAGCCAGGGGGTGAAAGACAAATACCATATGATCTCACATATAAGGGGACCCTAATCAACAAATAAACAAGCAAACAAAATACAACCAGAGACACCAAAATAAAGAACTAACTGACAGTGACCACAGGGGAGGCTGGAGAGGGATAACGGGGGAAGGGCCATCAAGGAACAGGTATAAAGGAAACGTGGCCAAAGCCAAAGGGGTAGGTTCGAGGGTGGGAGGCCGGAATGAGTGTTGGAGGGGGTGTGGTAGAGGTCATGGTGGGGTGGAAATGGAGACGACTGTACTTGAACAACAATGAAAAAATGTCTCTAAAAAAGATGTTGAAGTCAAATGAACAGAAACAAAATGGAGCTAAAGCCTTGGATCCAGCCATCCATGATTCACAAATTATAACACCACGGAACTGGTTAATCATTCTGAATCTCACCACTTTTCTCCGAGAAATGAAAATAATCACTACTGTGACACTCATATTTGTAAGAATTAAAGTAGGCGCCATAGATAAGCCCCCTCCTGCTTCACCTTGACCTCGGCTCTTAACTTTTCCTAAAACTATTCAAATCCCAATCCCCAGTCTATTTATTCTAGGATGCCCTTCAGGCAATTAAATTATGTTTATTTTTCTAGTTCCTCATATTCCATCTGAATTACATGGTTAGTCAGACCTAAATGTTCTTCTATGCATTTATTAACAGTAACAATGAATAGAATGGTATAATACAGGGTGTGGCAAACGTAAGTTTCCAGCTGTGAGTACGTGAAACAGTTTGTTCTTGTATTACTTATCAATTATTGTATTATTTTCCATACAAGCAACTGTAAACCTAATTTTGCCCCACTCTACATATATGTACATCATCCAAACCCTCCAAAAATGATTTTTGTCAAATGCTTAATCAAATAGAAAAGCCTTAGGCAATATGAACGCAAAACAAGAGAATTCAGAAGCTAACAATACTGGAATAAAAACAGGACATGTCAAACCGAGTTGTGATTTGGAGAATAAGGACAATTATGATAAATTAAAAATTTTACTTAAAGAAAGAACCTATATATATATTAACATACTAGTTGACCACACTTACATGTCTACTGGTAATAACCAAAAATGCTTATGTACAACCCAAAAATAAACACTTCTTCCATCCATGCATGACACAGCAAGAAAGAAAAAATCACTCTAGACAGAAAGCTAGCAATAACTGTATCATTGCCTTGATGAGAGAACATCTTTTCTGAAAATTTAGCCCTGAGTAGAGAGGAAAAGCAAAATTAATTTTTTTTCTGAGAATTTTGCGACCATGCTCCAGCCCTGAGGCAGGTTTATAGCTCAGATACAAACTGCTTGTGTAACCCGGAGAGCTGCAGGCCGCAAATTTAGTTTATGCTCTCACTCATGGATCTATTGTTACTGCAGGAACCTGGCAGAGCAGAGATAATTTTTATCAGGGAGAATTTTCACCTGAAGCCAAATAATTTAAGTAATTTCTATACATTCACAAAAAATAAGCATTTCACACTGAAAAAGTACACCAGATATTATCATTAATAAGTACAAAAGTTCGTGTGAGAATAATTCTTAAAATCATTAAGTAACAGTCTAATATGAAACAATTTCACATATTTGAATAGGTTTTAAGAAAATACAACAAAGGTATACTTTAATAAGGCAGATATCAAGTCATTTGAAGTAGAAATCTAACAAGTGAGAATATAGCAATTCCAATAGAAAATTTCAACATGTCGAACCAGATGCAGGTGAAGAGAATATATGATTCAGTAAATGACATAGGAACTCTCACTGGACTGTTGCCTGCACTAGTGACCAGTTCCTTCACCTCTTTAAGGCTTGGTTTCTTTTTCTTGGGCACAGAAATATTACTCAACTTAACATTTCTGTGAGGGTTCAATGAGATTATATATTTGGAAGTATCTGAAGTATAAACCTGTAAATTTTAGGCCTTTGTACATAGATGGCACATTAGTGAAATCATATATTTTATCATTACCAGTTTTGTTCTTATTGACCTTAACACAACAGAGAAGTTACACAAAATTCTGACATTTTTCTTGTGAGGCTTGTCCAACCGCTTATGTTTCAGGTCCTGAGAGAAGCAGACATCTGGAACTCTGCCTGAAGTTTGTCAAGTGAGGTCATCTGTTGGTGTATTGATTGGTAATCATCACAGTTTACTCGGACGCCTTAGGAAATTGGGGGGACTTTGGTTTGTGTAACAAATCATCATAACTCATAAGGATTTTAGGTCTTCCAAAACTAATAACAAGCCAAGTGCTTTTCCATTTAAAACTTCCCAGGAACCCTGTGAATCCTGTGAAATACAAGCAGGTCAAACAAGGTATCCCGAGAAGTAAAAGAATTTTCAGTGGGTGACCGTGGGTGAACGTGGGAGACTCTAATTTACCATTAATAAGGCTCTTAGTGATGAATGCCAAGGCAACTCAATGTTTCAGTAGAGCCAAAAAGCAAGCAGACTGGTGAACTGCTGGTGGAGTGCAGATATGATGTGTTTCAAATACCATGCCCTTGCAGACCACGGAATGAAGGCGAAGGGGGAGGGGTGCCTTCTGGGCTATCTCTATTGGCTTCTTGTTTGGGGAAAGAAAAGGGACAGAGAAATGGGGAATGATGATCACTGTGATGATTAATTTGATGTGTCAACTTGACTAGCCCATGGTAGCCACATGTTTGATCAAACACCAGCCCAGCTATTGCTGTGATGGTATTTTTTAAACGAGACTAACATGTAAGTAAAGTAGACTTTGAGTGAAGTAGATTATTCTCCATAACGTTAGTGGTCCTCATCCTCTCTGCCGAAGGCTGTATAAGAATCCAAGACTGAGGTCCCCCCAGAAAGAAGGAATTCTGTCTCCAACTGCCTTTCACCTTGAGCCACATCACCAACTCCTCCCTGCTTCTTTTTGCTTCTAGACCTATAAATGGACTTACATCTCAGAAGGCCATGGAAGATGAGGTACAAATTGTAACCAATGAGAAAGTAGGCTACGCTCCAAAAGAATTACGTAACTTTTCCAAGCTATACCACAGACATCTGGCGAGTGTTTGTGAGAATTAATAGAGATGTGGAATGATGGGAAACAAGCATACATTTTGATTAGACCGAATGTCTTCATATGGGCCCATGATCACGGAATTCACTGATTTTACCATGTTACCCCGCATTCCGAAGCAGCAGGCCTAACTGAAGGGTGGCAAGGCTCTTTAAGTATTGTTAACTTTCTATTACAGTACTTCAGTTACAGGGTATCAAGGAGACGAGTGAACATCACCCATGACCTTTGCATCCTCTTCAGGGATAATGCGTGTTTGCAGTTGTGGGCAGGACTATTGCATCATATTAGGCAGAAGTCTGACCTGGTTATTTTCTTTATTTGACAATGAAGCATAGTTTAAGAAGATGTGTGTGAAGACAAAATTGACCATGGGTTGGATCGTGGTGATTAATTTTATATTGCAACTTGGCTAGGCCCTGGTACCAAATATCTGGTCAAGTGGCCATTGCTGTAGTACATTGCTCTGAAGGTATTGTTTTAGATGAGCTTAACACTGAAATCTGTAAACTTTGAGTAAGGCAGACTATTCTCCGTAATGTGCACAAGCCACATCCAATCATTCGAAGGCCATGGAGAAAAAGACTGAAGGACCCTGAGGAATAGGAATTTCTATCTCCAGATTGCCTTTGAACTCAAGGTGCAGCATGAACTCTTCCCTGACATCCTGGCCTTCCTTTCTGACGCGCAAACTCGGACTTGTCTATCCCCAAAATCATATGAACTGATTTTTTAAAATGTGGCCTACGGCCGTACCACCCTGAACGTGCCCAATCTCTTCTAAAATGTGTCCTCTCTCTCCCTCTCAGCTTACCTAGAAAAAGACCAGCCTGTACACTAAAATGTTACCTCCAATGCAAAAAACAACTACTGGCAATGAAGACCCTTCTCCTCCTACTCACACTACATGAAGGAACGAAGAATACACAGGGGTTCGACCCATAAGCCTATTCTCTGCTCACCTAAAAAATACATCAAAATCTAAAGGAAAATAAACTTCTCAGATGCAGGAAGAACCGAACAAGAATTGACTCCCTGAACTTAAAGAAGAGTAGGGTAGATCTTAAAACAAAGAAAAACCACATAGCCACTCAAAGGCTTAGTATAAATGCACACTTGGCACTTAGATAAAGAAACAAGATAGTTTGAAAAGGGGAGTGCTGCTGTGCAGGTGACTAAGTGGATATTAGTGGAGTGAAGGAATGGGGGGGGGTGTCTGTGAGAGAGACAGAGAAGAGAGATGGAGGGGCAGAGAAGGGACTGGTGAAAAGCCCTGTGGCAGATGAGGAAACACCGATAGCGTATCAGCTGAATTACTGTCACAGACCAAAGTAAAAGGGAATGAAGGTAAGGATTTTAATGAAACACTAATACTTCGAGAACTCTTGCCTACTGATTAGAGCTTGTAATTGGTTCATAGCTAAAATTCTCATGAATTTGAGAAGTTCTTTTTTTATTGTTGTTCAAGTACAATTGTCTTCATTCCCCTTCACTACTCCCCCCCCTCAGCCATCCCCACTCCTCACCCTGATCCTTGTCCCCTTTGGTTTTGTCCATGTGTCCTTTATACATGTTTCTGAAAACCCATCCCCCCTTTCCCCTCATTATCCCTTCCCATCTCCCCTCTGGTCACTGTCAATTTGTTCTTAATTTCACTATCTCTGGTTATATTTTGCTTGTTTGTATGTTTTGTTGATTAGGTTCCACTTATAGGTGAGATATTACGGTATTCATCTTTCACCTCCTGGCTTATTTCACTTAGCATAATGCTCTCCAGATCCATCCATGCTGTGGCAAAGGGCAAGAGTTCTTTCTTGAGGTTGTTGTTACCCTGATTCTAGGGTAATCAGGGGATAAAGTAGAATGAAGTAGCTTTATTTTACCATTGCTTGATTAGAAACCACAGAGGAAACTTATGGAATTTGATCCTACTAAGCATAAGCTTCAATTAATCACTGTCTACCGGACCTGCTTCTGTGATTCCCACAGAAGTAAGGGAGATTGATAATCTTGATTGGTGTTGACAGTAAGGTGGGTTTTTTTGTTTGTTTGTTTGTTTGTTTGAAAGAAGATTATTGAGGATGACCACATCATTGTATATCAATAAATAAAATTATTTCATGAAATATTTTAGTAATAGATAAATAACTGAAAATAATAGAGTATGCATACTTAAAACTGATGACTGAAAATATAAAATTTTTAAACCTAAAATGCATTTAAATACATGACACATTATACAATGTACAATGATATGTTATATAATTGTACCTCTGAGACCTATGTAATTTTATTAACCAATGCCACCCCAATAAATTCAGTAAAAAAGAAAAGAAAATATGTGGAGAAAGACTGGGCATTCACATTTTGGGGGGAAAATTCCTGTGCTTATGTGAAAAAAAATCCAAAAATTAAAGAGATATTAAATATAAACTCAATTCTGTCTGGTGAAACTAAATCTGAAGTGCAATCAACCCTCATCCAAAGGACTGTCTTGGGCTTACAGGAAAGCTACAAAGTCCTCGACATTGTCCCTTTTCTACTGTTAGAATTTCGGTTCCTCTAGCCACCTTGGGCACTCCACTGATACAATTTTCTGTTCCCTTGATTTTACTTGTAACATGTAAAGCTCAAAAGAAAATACAACTCTACAGTTGTGTTTCTGACAGTTCTGGAAAGAGCAGAATATTATCACTCTTGTTCTAGACAATTTATTTCTTATAAAGAACTCAGGATAACCTTAGTTTTTTATGGAGAGACACATCACAAAAATTGATCATACTGAGTAACCCACAATTAGAAGGAAGTCTTCTTCACATGAGGTACTTATAACCCTATGTCTTCCAGCCATGCTTTACTAAACTGGTAACCTTATCAAAGGATAGAAAGAATATTGTCTCATGTAAATTTAACCTGTTAAAATAATATTGCTAGTTAGAAGCCATGTCTTTTTCCTCAGAGATTTAATGAATTGTCAGTAATTTAAGATATGTTCCTACATCATTTTGAAGCTAAGGAGTCTAGAGGTTTACAAAATTTCTGTTATTTGTAAAAGTAGTTTCTCTGATTTTTAAAAATTGGCATTTTCTTCTTTACATTCTCTTATTATTTTTACTACTAATCGCTAATCTTTAAAGACTCTTAATTGTATTTTCATTCAGCTGCAAAACTACTTTTAATCTATCCATAACATCAGAGGAAGATCAATGAGATTTTTTATTTTAACTTTTTTGACAGTTTTTTCTTTCTGGTGTGTATAATTTAAGTCATTTTATGCATCTGTCATGGCCAGAACTAAAATCAACTTTACTGAAAGGCTTATAAAACATGTACAATTGTGAACACAAAATAAACCATTTTATGGAGTTGTTTAGGTGTGAATGGATGGAGCACGTCAGACTGATTCTTGTACACATAACTCCCCAGGGTTTCCATTTTTCACCTTTCAAAAAAAAAATACTTGTCTGGTTTTTAAAAATCTCTCAAAGATTTTTGAGAACAAAGGAAATTCAGTGGAGATGAATAAATACTAGCTAGATACTTAAGTAATTGGGCACACACTGTCAGAAAAGACAAGACCTAATTCCTAAGTCACAGTCATTGGGCTGCCCATAAAGATGAAAGGGCTGGAGTAGTGTTTGTGATGGGAATGGCCGAATTTTCTGAGAGCAGTTGGCCATTTATTCTGACATGGAACATGGTAAATCAATTCATGAGATGTTTGTGTTAGAGAAGAGAGCACTCAGGATACTTCTGTAGACCCAGAGACTATAAACCACACTGACATCTAATACCTTAGTAGAATTTTTCTTACAAAAAATAATTCTACTTATGTGACATAAGTCAGTATTTCAGAAGACATTGCCAGTTAAGGAATCATTGTAGCAATAAATAGCCAATATTTTACTAGTTATTTAAAATTTCCCTAATAGTCTACTAGAGTTAGAGTATTTTCTTTTAAAAAATATGCATACTCCTTACTTGAAGATTCATGTGTATGAAGTATAGAAACATTTTAGACATGTAGCTAAGACATACGCTTTCTGCTTGCATGAAGCAGTGGCCGAATGAAAGCTTCTCGAGGGGCTGCACTTGCCAAGAACTCTGGAACTCTGGTTAAGCCTTAGTCGACCATGTGAAAGCTTATGCAAACCTTTCACTGTCCATTTTGTATGTGACTATGACACTTCACTCAAATCTTTGTCCTGCAATTTGACTTCTTCTAGATGCGGGGAACATGTGACTAGCCATAATTCAGAAATGAAGAATACTCAGGTCTGCTTTTACAGACTTCTCTCATTCAATCTTGACTTGTTTCATGTAGCTTTTATCTTTAGAAAATGGGCTTAAGATGTGCTGTGACCAATGAACTTATAATCATTGAAGAAGTTTATTTTCCAATGCTTAATTTACTCAGACAGCTAAACAGAACACCTAGGATGTCAACCCTGCAAAAGTTCAAAGAGTACACACTTACACAAACAGTAGATATGCTTTTGAAGCTATATGTGATTCTAGACACCATGATCTCAACAGGTAGTCCAATTAAGAAAAGTAAACAAATTACTTCATAGAAAGCACTCAATATCCCAAAGAGAAATCTGTGACTCGATTAGAATCCTACATTTAGCAGGCATTCCAGAAGGTAAGGACAATGCCTAGCTTAACTTCTTTGGTAAACAAATAGCTTTTACCAATCTAGGTATGTTAAGTGTTAATAACCTTAGATAGATTATGACACATTCAAAGCAATCAGCCCATCCTTCAGAATATTCTCAAACTTGCACAATGATAATGGACCAAAGATGAAGCAAAGACAACAGCTGTATGTAATCATATTTAAATAGAGATCTAGATAAAATTTTACTGACTATTGGGAGTACTGTAGTTAAATAAGAGAATTCAATACAGCTGGGTGATCGAAGGGCTCATTATTTAAAATGCAACTTAAAACTACACTGCCATGGAAAACTTTGCAAATGACAAGTCCAATTATTTGCTTTTTGAAACAAAAGTCAGATAACCTTTAACATGTGTACTAATTTGCTAGGGCTGATAATATAAAGAAACTAAACACTAGGTAGCTTAAACAACAGGAATTTATTGTCTCAGAGTTCTGGAGGCTGCAAGTCCAAGATCCAGGTGCCAGTAGGGTTTGCTTGCTTCCGAGGCCTCTCTCCTTGGCCTGCAGAGGGCAGTATCTGCCCCCCGTGCTCATACGTGCATTCCTGTCATCTCTCTCTTCTTACAAGGACACCAGTCATATTGAATTAGACAGTATGACCTCATTTAACCTTAATTACCTCCATATAGGCCCTATCGCCCTAATACAGTCACATTGGGAGTTAAAGCTTCAACATATGAATTTTAGAAAGACAATTCAATCCATAACAAGTGGTACTTTAAACATATGAACTTCATCATCAGAAATACTTATGAAGGTTATGTCTGAAATAAAGAAACCAAAATAACACATCTATTTCACATACACTTCAGTATTTTTTAATACCTCATGATACAGGTATTAATAAATAAGTTAAGACAAGCAGAAGATAAATACAACAACAGCGACCACGGGAGGGAATTCTAATGAGGCCAACCTTTAATCTGAAGACTGGGCTTGAGGTTCAACTTGAAAGAACATTCATCTGTATCCACATCCTGTTAAGAAACTATTGCGCATGTGGAGCAGGAGGCGAAAGAGAACGTGTCCCCGGGAGAAAGTGAACGTCTAAAAGGTGTCCAGCTGCTACATTTTAAATGGTGCCTCAGCAATAAAGTTAGTCCAATAAAAGGTCTTTCTAAATTGAAGACACTTTTGAAAATGGTTCCAACAATAGCAGCTAGTAAAACTGTTTGCGGAACTGAGAGGAGACAGTGGGCATGTAGATTCACAGACAGGGTCCCCCGACCTCGCCCTCCAGATCATACCCGTTCACAGATCGGCATGCCTCTCTGAACTTCTCCTGATGTTTCTCCAGCCCTAAGAGTGGAGCCTAGTGCTTTTGCAGCCCTTTCCAATAGCTGTCACTGTGCTGACAACATCATAAAATAACACTTATAGGTGTCAGATGTGGAGAATTTGCCTTCTGTTTACTTTGAGGAAGCGGTGGATTTTACAGCCCCAGAGGCAGCTCTATGCCATTCCATATGCGTGGTTTAGCATGAGGACAAAGAGAAAGAGAGAAAAGGCGTGCCTTCCCTTTAAAGCAGTCTGACAGAAAATTAGGATGCGGTTTACAGTTTTTATCACGGAACCCAAACGGCATTGGAGAGAATTCTCTGGATCCAAATGAACAATTCACTCTATCTAGCATGGGGACCTTAAATTGAAGAGGGTTTGTATTGGTCTCATTTTGCCATGCAATAAAAAAGTTCTTTTGATAGTTTTATGGCTTAGAAATAGTTTAAAGTTGGGCTGTTTTGTTTAATTTGTTAAAGAGTAATGTCGACTTCTTTTAGGCAGGGCTGTTATTTCTGCCTTTAAACGCCACCTCCTGAAACTGGATGGAGAAACTGACATGAACATTTCAAGGCGTATTCGGGCTTGTGGCCTCAGTTCTGCAACTAAAAGGATAAGAGGGGCAGAGGGGCAGGGAGGAAACTGCGTTTTTACAACCTCTGTAGCATTTGGTCTTTAAACTAACATTTCAATATCTTTAGAAACTGCTTAAATAACAGGGTCTATTTTTGTAAGTTGCCTTTGAAACTGCTGAAACATTTTTTTTCCTATACCACTTTTGTCGAGGTAGCAAGGTATCTCTCATCTTTAGTATGCAATTGTATCATTCAAAGATTGTTATCAGCAAACTTTAATATGAAGCATTTTACTGTGTTTTTTTTCCATTACCATTTATCCTCCTTACAGTCCCTGCCCCTGACAATCACGACACCGTTGTCCATGGCCATGAGTTCTTTTTCCTTTTTACTCGATCCTTCCCCTCCTAAACTATCCCTCCTGAGCTGTCATCCTGCTCTTTACCTATGAATCTGTCTACTCTGCTTGTTAGTTCAGTTTGTTCATTAGATTCCACATACGAGCGAAATCACATGGTATTTGTCTCTGGCTGGCTTATTTCACTTAGCATAGTGTTCTCCAGGTCATCCATGCTGTTGTAAATGGTAAAATTTTCTTTTTTACAGCCCAGTAATATTTCATTGTGTAAATGTCTCGTAGTTGTTTTATCCATCCATCTGCTGATGGACACTTGAGCTGCTTCCATATCTTGGTGATTGTCAATAATGCTGCAATGAACGTGGGGGTGTTACATTCTTTCAGATTAGTGTCTTGGGTTTTTTGGGGTATATTCCCAGAGGTGGGATCACTGGGTCAAAAGGCAGTTCCCTTTTTAATTTTTTGAGGTATCTCCATACTGCTTTCCTCAGTGGCTGCACCAGTCTGCATTCCCACCAGTTTGTTCACTACCAATCTTAGTCTGTCCAGGCTGCTCTAACACATATACCACAGACTGGATGTCTTAAAAACATACATTCATTTCTCATAGTTCTGGAGGCTGGGAGGTCCAAGATCAAGGGGATGGCAGATGTGTGTCTGGGGAGAGCCGGCTACCTGGTCATAGACTCCCATCTCCTGACTGTGTCCTCACCTCAAAGCCAGGTGTCCATCCGTGACATTTAGATTCCTACCCTCCCATAGAAAGATAGGTTGCCATCTTTATTGATTCCATTTCAAAGAGATGGCCCTCAGGGTCTCGAGAAGACAGTCCTACGTAAGAAAACTTGCAAAAAGCTCTATAAGAGGATTTGTACAACAAAGGAGGAGAGAGAAAATTGCAATTGTGTATTTTCTAAAGTAAATGTTCTAAATATGTAGAAGTCAGGGACATGCCTTCTTGGTCAGTCTGTGGACAGTATCTACACACATCTTTTCAGTCAGTAGTTTTGACACTACATAGCCTGCTTCCTATTTTGCAAAGGAAGGGAAGACAACAAAATGATGACCACATTCCTCCTTGGAAGATTTCGGAGAGCACTCATTGAAATGTTTAGTAGCCAAGACAGTCATGACTTAGAATCACAAATCTCCACCCCCTCATATATGATTGGAGGAAATTAATAACCCTCTGTAATCCTCAATTGACTCCTGGGTGCATGCTGATAGTAAAAATGCCTACTCCACAAATTAGGCATAGAAAAGATTCCAATGAGTGCAAAGTGCAGCATGATGTACCACCTGCTGACAGAGTTAAATGGCATAAGCAACAATCACCATAAACAATTATAAGACAACATATAATGCAAAGCGATGGTCACTGAAGAGGTGTAGAGACACTCTTCTGGGCACTTGGAGCTAGGAATGGTTCATTTTTGCCTGGGGACTTAGGAAAGGGTTTGCTGAGCAGAGGGGCTACCCGGTGAAGAAGAGACAGGGACTCTCCAGTGAGGAAGAGCAGCCCCGTCGGAGTAAGTGCCCATTCCGGTAGGGTGTAAGGTCCGGCAGAGAGGTGCTGACTCTTGAGCTTGGCACTGAATTTATTTATTGAGTTTATTTTTTTTAATTGAATTGAATTGACTTCCAGGAATTCAAAAATAATTAGTCATGCTAAAAGATGTTGGATATTTCAAGATGACTATAGAGCGTGATTCTTAAGCAGTAGGAAGTGGTAGGAAATGAGACTAGAGAAAGATTTTAGAGGAACTCGATTCTTACTTCATAACACAGGCCAAGGCTCTCAGATACACCCTTTACTACCTCAAAAGTGCTATCACCAACCACACACTGGCCAAAATAAATTGTTTTAAGAAAGTTTTCTAGAAAGCCATGGGATGATCTTGAATTGAATACTAATGTTATCACATTTTAATGTTTAATGAAAAACATAGTTTGATGACATCCACATCTTGAGGAAATCTAGAAGATGCATAACTTGTCCTTTTACTAATTTTGTGTGGGACATGTGAAATATCTCTTTTGTAATATAAGCAAATACGTAATACCCTTTTCAATATACTATGCAAAATCAAGTAACATGTAATAAAAATTCCTGAATCATATTTTAAACCTAACGTTTATTCAAATCTAATTGATTTTATTTAGAAGTTTGTACTCACATTGGTTTCATGGAAAGAACACTTCCTCATTTGAAAGACCACTTTCCCGTTTGTTCTCATTTGAGTGTTCTCAAAGACCACTCAAATGAGAACAAGCAGAGACTACTTCACTCAGAGCTTGCCACAGCAAGAGCCAGCCGTCACTCACATTTGATAGCTCCTTAAAGCCAGGCACGAAAGTGGGACAGCTTTATAGTGAAAAAGAAGAAAGGTTTCAGTTAAGCTCTGATTGGGATTTTTGCTTTGGACAAGCTGGAGGTGGGCAGCAGGACATCTTAGGCGATTGGTTGGGAAAATATGCTTGCCTTTCTCTGATTGGTCCTCCATTGAAAACCAGGCCAAAAACTAAGGAACTGACAGTCATTGACTGACTCCTGACATTTCTGCTGTGCTTGTGGATTGGATTCCCAGACTAGCTGCTGCAGAAGTTCTGGGTTAGAATTCCGGAGTCATATATAATCTGCCCACTGCCCATTTGCGTGCTGACTATCCCACTTCTAACCCTTTCCATGGATGCTAAGCACTTGGGGCTCTTACCCAAGCTTCAGCACTCAGAGGAATTCAAATACTTCATCTGTGCTAAAATTATGTATATATTTATAGTGAAATAAAAATAAAACAAATTAAGATTAAATAACTTAAAAACCTTTTTCACAATAAATATACTAGATAACTGATGCATGCTTTATTCTCCTGAATTTGTGGCATCTCTCAATAAATAGAAATGTGTATTTATATTATTTATCATCACATGATTTAATTACCTGAATGGTTTTGTTCCTCGACAAAAGCTGATTTTATTAGTATTAGACTCATTAAATCAATCTCAATTGAATGCTTTGTTCTTTCTTTGTTTGTTTTTTAAATATAAGAAGGCAAGAGATTATTTCCAAGATAATGGAACACATGAATGCAATATGCCCTGATTCTGTCTTGATCGTAAGGAGCTCCATCCAGGTTTTGGGCTTCTCAGAGCCATGGCTGTGCCAGATGTTTGGTTTCCCTTAGGTCTGGACACAACATGAAACGTGCTAAACAGTGATTAAGGATGTGCTAAATACTAAAGCCGGGGCATACCATAGACAGTTTTCAGTTACTTTACCCCAATATTAGGTATATGTTGGTAAAGTGCATGTATTTGGGGTTCTATGACCTTTTTTAAAAGATGAATACTGCTGTATTTTATTAAAATCTCACTGATGTAACAGTTAATGTGTGCTCTAATTAGTAGCATTTCTATTCCATATGCTCAGGAATATTTCATAAATTTTTGAGAGTGATTTAAACAAATCTATTACCATCCATTAGTAAATAATAAAGTCCTAATTTGTAGATTATTGCCTGCAAAATAGTTCTCAAGTAAAATTATTTGCAGATCTAAAATGTTTAGCCTAGTAGAGCAAACTCTATAATGTCCTTAATCAAAACATAATGACCTCTCTCAGGGAGCCAATTTGATGCTTCCACTGAATCAGCAAATATTAATTATGGACCTGCTCTGCCCAGACACCACCCAGGCGCTCTGGCTCTTAGTGACTAAGAGTGAAGGCTCTGAAGCCACATCGACTGGATTTGATTTTTTTTCTCAGCAACTTACTAGCCTTTGTGATCTTAAGGGTTTTACTTAATCTCTCAACCACAAAACACTGATGATGACAATATTATGTACTAATAGTGTTGTCATGAGAATTAAATTAGTCAATGTAGATCAGCGTTTATATGTAAATCATATCCCTTCAAATGCAGGCTCCGGCAGAAGTAACGCCTCCTTGAGTGTGGTCCATAGGGTAATAATATGGGTGTAATAATTTAGTTTTAATTTGAACATTTCACATACATTGTCACGTGGTGTGCTTGAGTGTAACATGTTATGTTACGGAATTACATGTTTACGATTTGGTAATAAAAGATTTTGTAATAAGGGGTGGGGGGAAAAGACAGAAAACTACCTGAACACAATAAAAAAAAAAGATTTTGTAATAAAAAGGAGTGTTATTTGTGCCAGACCCTGCATATATAAGTTAATACAAATACATATTTATATGAACATTCAAATATATTTCAAATATTTATATGTAATTTGAATATACATAAAGCACTATTATTTATATGCAAATATATTATATATAAATGTATATAGGCATATAGTACATATAAATGTGTATATACATGCATACATACCATATAAAAGAGTGGCTGAAAAATATCCAGGACTTCATAAATGTAAAACAGTAAATAACTAAACAAATATAATAGAAAGTCCCCAATTTCAATAGATACTATGCTAAGAATTAAAACCCGCCATGGCATAGGGAGACGATAGTCACACACATCTGAGTCATCAGAAGAGGCTTGTCTGGGACGCTGACATTCAAGCCGAAATCTCAGTGACCATAAGGTCATTATAAGGAGTTTAAATGCTAGTCTGTGTCAGTAGAAGCTAAACTCTAACCCCACAAAAAACCAAAAACAAAGGGAAAATGGGGCTGTGACGGATATTGTACATAAACATCACCTGAAGTTCTCACGTGGAAATTTTAAGGAGGCAATTGTGGAAGCACGTGGTGACAGCGGGGATCATCTAGCCAAGTGGACAATTCTAACTGCACTCTCTGTATTTGCATTCTCACTGGATATAATTCATAGAACACTCAACAATTATGCACAAACAATTCTGAACTTCCCTTTCACTCCTAGCTACTCAACTGGCAAAGCCGATGTTTACAAAATTTAGCACTAGAAAGTGCTAAATTGATAGAGTACATTTGCATCCATTCCTCATGAAAAAATTAAAACAACATAAAACAAGACAGGCGAGGCACCCTGGGAAGTGATGTGAGAGCCATCATTCTGTTTCAAATGTTTTGTCCGCGAGGAACGTGCCCGCCATCACTCAGCACGTTCTCCCTGAATGGGATTTCTAACATCCTGTGGTTTGCGGGGCCACTTCATCACAGTGAGCGATGATGAGGTTTTAAAGCCTCATCATCACGGTTAATAGGGTGAATGAAGTAATCGCAGAGCTGGTGTCTCTTCTGCACAAACCATTTGGTCTTGTAAACACCATTGTTTCAATGTCCCACTGTATTGATTCAGAAGGCTGCCTTTTGCAGGGTTTGGCGCAAGAAGTGTATGAGGAATGCACCTTTGTGAGACCCATGGGAAATACTATAATGAATATAATATAATATAATATAATATAATATAACATAATATAATATAATGTAATGTAATATAATTACAACTTTATACCTCCTCTAATGCTCAGCCCCCTTCAGCTGGGATTTGAGTGGGTGGTTTGTTCGTCTGAAACAAGACACAGTTGATACTTCATTAATCAAACAATTATGGATTACCAGATTTTTTCAGTTCCGTAGGAGTGAAATAAAAATGCTGAAAAAACATAAGCAAAAGTTATCTTCATAGTCAGGTTTGATGGGAAAGAATGAAAGCACAGGAAGCAAAAAGCCTGGCAACCTGGGAAGACAATGAGTTCACATTGCTGAGATTAAGAAAGGCTCATGGGAGAGAGAAACGGAAGAAAAACCACACTGCAGTTTGGGGTCAGATTAGTAAGAGATTTAACGTCAATATCAGAATATGCAATTTACTCCTCAGAGAATTTAGGACCACAAAGGTTTGAGCACACATGTAACATTATGCAAGTGATTTTAGAAAGATTTAAAAAGGTTAAAGAGGATTCATTTGTAAAGCAGGAACTTGGTAAGTGAAGATGTATAGTAGTTAATTTTAGGTCTCCCAGTGACTAGAATTCTTCATAATTAACACGAAACTTCATTGGTTTACGAAGCAAATTCCCATTGTAGAAACTTCCCTGGATTAAAATCAAAAGGCCACAAGTCACGTTCTCCTTGCTGATCATAGTTTCCTCACCGGATAAAACATGCCTGCCCTGTCTTCCTCCCAGGGCTGCAGGTAGGGGCCGGATGAGATGCTGCCTTTGGGGGCCATGAAAGGAAACCAAAGCCACCAGCTGATGGAGGGGACCCAGGTCCTTGCTGGCTGCAGGGACAGAGATGGGTACCCTGATGACAGCTTGAGCACTCTCTTATAAGGAGTACTTCAAAGGTGGAATATTATAAAGTATTAAGGGTCTAGTCTAAGGCAGGGTTTTCTGTATCAAGACTGATTGGCACTGGGCCACATTTGTGATATGATAGTTTAGTATTAGTGCTTACAAGGCATGTTTTGGAAAATGAATATTGTGAAATAAATAGTCTCTTGATAAACCCAGGGGAGTAATCTATTTTTATGAGAAGGTAGCCCTCGAAACAAACAATAAAGTTATTGCTAATCTTGTTTTCCTGAGAATTTCCTGGAGTAGCGAAGTCATATGTATGCAAATGCTTATAAAGGCATTTTCATTTTCTTTTATTTCTTTATGGGCAAGCTTTATTTACAATCTTGCTAAATTGTATGGCTTAAGTTCTCAGTGGCAATAGTAAGAAAGGGCTGTCCTATAGACACCAAGGTGGTTTCTTCGGGTTTCCTTGAAATTTTAAGAGGCATGAGCGTTGCTATAGCCTACCCGAGGGAGCACTGAGCATTGCTATACTTTCTAAAGGGCTGTTACTAAACTTACTGACCTACACACTTAAAATGGCTGAATTTCATTATATGTAAATAATAGCTTAACTTTGAAAAACAGGTATGGTCGAAAAATTGAATTACCATACTTCTTCCCAAATTTTTATTAGATCATTAAATTATTTTATCCACTTTCCAATCTAAACTATACTTGTTCTAAGAACCAGTGTGTTAAGAACCAAATCTTTCCCCAAAAGGCAACTTTTGCATGACAGTATCCAATATGTTGCATTTCTCCTATGCTAATTATTCTTTATTTTTCCAAACACCCATACTTCTTAATATTCTGTCCTCGTTCACATTTTCCAACAGCTTGAAAAAAAACTTCCCACATCTCTGCAGAGTAAAGTTACATAACTCCTCTGGAACTAACTTAAAGATGATATTTTTCTGAAAAATCTTCTCACATACTCATTATAACATTTTATGCCATGCTTAGTGCATTTATTACTCTTATTTTGGATTGCAGACACTTGCTTATATATACTATAAATCATTAAAACAAGCATTCACATCTGCTTAATCTCTTTATGTCTTCTATTATTTAAATAGATCTTGCATATAGAAAGTAATTAGTACATACTTTGGAAATAGATGATTGGTTGAAGGAATGAATGTCAAGATTAAATTGCCTCTTTAAGTTTATTAAACATTGCACCAGCGGTCAGGACCCTGGGAGGATGATTCACAGGTTAGATAAACTTGCTATTGCTCTAGAACTGCCAGATTTATGGTCCCCGCCCCAAGCTTCCAGAGAATGGAATTCAAAGGGAGAATGCAGCGTAGAAAGAATAGAAGGGGACCATGGATGACAGAGAGTAAGGAAACTTGGGTTCTGTTTCTAAGTCAGCTACTCTATACATTGCAAAATTGTTTAACACCCTCTTGTCACACTTCCCCGTGTCTCTTTTGAACCTTAAAATGAATGATTCTAATTTTGAACCTCTCCTTTATTATGCTTTCTGTTCATATGCCTATATATCCCCTCACTCAAAGTATTTATTGTCTCATAATCTTCTCACTATACCTGGATTTTTCAGTTTCCTGCCCAGGCAAACAGCATTGCTATCATTGACTGTCCTCCAGTGATTTCCTTAATCAATCACCGAGACTCCAGCACCTGGACTCTGTCTTGTCATTTCATCACTACCCAATTATTTTATACAATTTTGCATTTCACACACCATGGTGCACTTATTATAACACCTATTAAATTTCCTTCTCATGCTTTGAACACTCTCAGGATCTATAATAGATTATCTTATTATCTCAGGCTCTCAGAAAACTGGAGGAAGACTCTGGGTTGTGTGAAGTTTATCTTCCTGGGTGCAGAAAGGCCAAGGTGCCAGGACAAAGCATCAGGCTTTCCGCCTAATGAGTTCCACTCCACCGTGTGGAGTTTTTACATCCTGGTTTTGGTACAATCACTCTGAAAACATGTGGCAGGGATGGCATTTTATTTTTGAATCAAGGGTTTATTTAATAAAGCTCTGCCACCTCTTTGCCTACTTCTT
>PVJI01004696.1:0-105351 GCA_004026765.1 Micronycteris hirsuta | reverse complement strand
GCTCAATCCACTGAGCTACACCAGCCAGGGCCCTTTTCTTATCTTTTACGTATCTCTTTCTGTCTTTCTTTGCTCCATTTTATGAAATAAATTTATTGGAAAATATATCTGAGTATTTGTCAACGTGTTTATGAAGGTAATATTTTCCATTTTGTGTGAGCTTTGTATTCTTAAATGCAATATGTTAAGGAGAAAAATACTGATTTTTGTCACCTCTCCCTTCTTGATGGCCAGTAGACTTTTCAGTAGAATGGCCATTATGTTTGGTGGCAACCAGAAAGACAAATTTGTACATCTTCTCCACACATAATTCATGTAGAAATTCATTCACTTTTGCCTGGAAAGAATGAGATTTTGTAAGACTAGTTCTCTGGGACAATTACTAATTTTTGACCAGCTTTGTAGGTAACTTCAGGTCAGGGGCAGTGACGTTCAAAAATAACACAATTCTACAGCATTTGGCTAGAAGTACCTTGGAAACTGAGTTTGGTGAAAATTATAGTATTCCAGAAATTACTCACTAAGATCTTTTTCAAAGAAAAACATTTCTCCTCCCACAATGGAACATACGAAACTATGTCCATTACAAACCATTCTCAAGGCAGCGATTACTTTCCTGCACAAGCAATGGCAAACCAGAGAGCAACAATACGAAAGAACTGTGCTTCCCAGGGGAACAGACTTCGTACTCTGGGACTGCCATGAACAGTCTTTCCATCTCCTGGAAGACGTCCAGTGACCTTGGTGCCTAAACATTTCGCTAGAATTCAGGAAACCATGTCATGTGGTTCTAGCCATATAGTAAAAGCCTTCTTGGTCTCCAATGATCTTTGAAGACCGGCTGCTCCCAACTCCATTTCTGTATCCTTTTCCCAGAATTCCTTGATGATTTTATGTGGAAAACACATCAAGAGGTGACTCAGTGGCTCTAAATAGAAAACTTTAAATTGGCAACTCCAAAAATGGGCATTTATCTGTCTATATCATAGTCAGATATATTATAACAGAGGGATAGTATGCAGTGTTTAAAAAAGGATTTTCAAAAATATAGGGTTTATTAAGAATGTAGGAGCCTAAAAGAAAATAAGAATTTACATAAGAATGTCATTAGGGTTGGTGGCTTGGCTGCTTTAACCAATAATTTTTGTCATTCAATATCCCACTGATTATTAAATTAATCTGTTATTCAAACAGCAATCGAAAACAAGTCAGCCCATATTTTCTGGGCATTTGTGACTGTCAACAAGTTTAACAAAACTGGATATCTAAAAAGAATATAATGTTTTACTATTTCCAATACATTGCTTTTCATCTTGACACCCCTTTAACCTTTCCTGAGAAAAGGATCCACAGAGGTTTCTTTGGAATGACAACCAATGGCTGGCTAAATTAAACAGTTATAGCCAGTTAAGAAAAAAATAAATAAAACATGTGTAACATTTGCAATGCCAGAGTTTTAACAATCTTGTCACATTTCAATGCTGACAAGATATTAATTTCTAAAGCAAATCATTTTTTTTAGTGTCTCTCTCTCTCTTTTTTTGGTAGTATCACTCATCACTTTTATATAAATTATGCTGCCATCAGTTTCACTTTGGGATCTGAACACAAGTTTTGCTCATCTTTCTGGAAGCCCCAAAAGCTGTGGCCACACTTTTCTTCTCTCATCGCTTCTCCCCACGCGCCTTTCATTTATCTACTAAGCTGCAAGAAAGTAATTGGTCTCGAAGCTGTGTTGACATGTTTCGTGGGCTACAGTTCAGAGAACCATAGTTCAGGGATTCCATTTTCCTAAAAACTACTCCAATTTCCTGTTGAGGTCTCATGCTGGGTGGGCCATTTACCACAAGTCTTCAGACTGTTCTCAGCAAATACCCTGCAGGTGTTCTTACCAACTGGGCCTTCTGGAAAGGACCTGTAAAATGGATCCATTGAACAATGGGGACATGGCATCTTCCTTGAGTAAAGGCTGAGAGTGTGGGCTTGGGGACTGGACTACAGTCTGGACTACCACACTTTACAGTGCAAAGATTTTAACCACTTATTCCAAAACTCTGTGTTTTAGTCTGCTCATCTCCGCAAGGGACATAATACCTGTTGCGTAGGATCTATATGTGGGTAAAAAAGTATAATCCTCAGACTCAGCACAGGGCCCAGCACAGAGTAAATCCTTCACAAATGGGAGATATTTTTATAGAGCACGATTCACAAACCCATGGGTGTTGACAGGGACGTAGGAAAACCACAAAACTCCAGGCAGGCCCCTCTCCCAGATTTCTTAGCCTGGAAAGTAAAATTCATAGTTTAATCAGGAAAAGTAGTTGGTGAGGTTTTTGCTCTGATGAAACTGTCCTAGATAAAGTAGATCTTGGATTTTTACCACTTCATGGATCTCTTTGAGCTCTTGGTACATAAAAAACTTAGAATTCTAAATTAGGGACTACACATTCAACAGTGATCAGATAATTCATTACACAAATTAGATACAGACTTTGCCAGTGGGAGTACATCCATGTCATGAATAATATAATTTGTAGGCGTTAAAATGTAACAGTTTTTAACCACTTAATTTGCAAGCTTATGCTAATTTGTTGAAATATTTTTGCATCTCCTGCTCGATAGATTCTTGCCAAACTACTGTACTCAGTCGTATTTAAAACACGTAAATAAATGTGATTCAATTTCCCATGAAATAATCATTGGCCCTTTCAAATGGGCTTAGTTCACTTTAAAACAACTCCACTTCCCACTCTATGTTGAGATTAACAACACGGTTAAAATTCTTCCTTTTGGAGGTTGAGGGCTGTACATTTATTCTCCAGGTTTTCCACTGGTGTCATTTAGTTACTTACACCTTGCCATGTTGGCTGGTAATGTGCAGAGCTGTGGATCAACCAAATCGAAATAGTGCCTGAAACTTTGTCCCGCCCGTGGGTGGTGGAGGAAACAGCCCCCTTCCCCTGTGTGTTCCTGCTTCCAGTTCCACATCTCAGAAGGTGGTAGGAATAACTACTGGATTCTAAAAGTGATTTATTTCCATGACAAAAAGATTTAAAATACGACTCTATCAAATCGAAAAGCTTTTCAACAGTGTGTCCTGTACCCTTGAGGGCATGACACTCATTTGGGCTACATTCTTTTTATATTATGTGTCTGGAACCAGGTTTGAATAATTCAATGCTCTTACCGTGAACGACCTAGTTAGTGCTGTTTGGGGCTGCTAAAACATCTTGACTTTAAACTTTAGAAAAGGGCAAGGGGAGGCACATGCTTATCTAAGGAGTTTTATTTTGAATTGTTGAAATACCACGAGAAGTTGAAAACGTAGTCCAAAAGCATTAGAATAATTGGGATCAAAACCTTTTGATTTTTCTACCAATTCTTCTCAACCTCAATTCAGTGAAGCACTTTACTAAAGACAGGACTTCACTGACTCTTTTCCTCAAATGCTCAGGGGGGAAAAATTGCCCTTATTTCCAGACGCAACGATGATTACCACTTTGAGGTTCCAGATAGAATGGCGGTTGTTGTGTAAGTGTTGCTATCTTTACTTGCCCTTTGATAAGCAGTGTTTGGAGAGGTTTTAGTACAGGAAATGTTGTAAATTACTGTTTTCCCTCACGAGTCCATGATGCAAAATGAGAGGGGCGCATGTCTGTAATGACTAGGCAGGTCTCTACCTGACATGAATTAGTCTCACAAACAATTTCCCATTTGTACGTTTCTTAATGTGTGGGAAAGCGGGGTGGGAGCACATGTAAATTTGGCTGGACTCACAACCGAGGCAGGCTTTCCTCTTCCATGCTGGAGGGTAGGAGACCAGCAGAGCCAAGGAATATTTTTAGAATGTTTATTTGCATGTGGAATGGAGGGGTGCAGAACTGTACCCACACTATTGACGTTTGCAAGCAGCATTTCTGCGGTGCATTGTCTCTATCCCAATGGCTGTTTGTGCTGTGACGCCCACCATCCCTACCTCAAAGAGCAGTCTGTGTTCCTCTCTTGGACTGCCCAGTGCTGCACCTGAAGTGGCTTAGCAAGTTGCCAACAGCCTATAGATGTGTGTTTATTAACTCTCCAGCCTGCCCTCCATTTGTTTAGCTTGGAAAGAGTTTCTATATTCCTATGGGTATTAAAAACCCATCTGATGTATTAAAGGAGCTCAAAAGATCAAAGTAGAAATGCTGCTTGAAATGCAGCATATTGAATACAGACATAAAATTTCTAGACACACACCACTTTTTCAGAGGACATTTTGATTACTCAAAAATGATCAACTTTTCTTTAGGACTTGGAATTTCTCTTTTTCTTCAGGTGACCTCCACTCCCACCTTTTTAGGATAACTCATGATTTTGATAAGAAGACCCCTTGGTAACCTAGTGTAGTGGCAAGGATTTCATTTCCATACAGTTTTCATGCCTAGGAAGATATAGCCCAAGAACCTTAAAAAACACATCAGCTACTGGCTGATGACCAAGGTTCTTTGTGCATTTGGATGGAAAATGTGTGGAGAGGGTACAAAATGAGGATCAGAATCACCCACGATCCATAATAATTAGAGATGTCGATGATCACTGTCAGAAAGATGTGGGAGAAATGCTCAGGCTAGAATCGTTATGGCAGAGGCTTCTCAAACAAAGAGTACTACACTAACTTTTAGAAAACAAATTATATATTTCATGAATGATTCCATTTCTATTGAAGTAGGTGACCCCTGCAATCTTGGATTATTTTGGTAAATCCAAACTTAAGTGAGAATTCATTTGCAATAATGGTTTATTGAATGTCTACTTTTTACCAGGACCTTCAGGTCCACTTCCACGTTTTTGTTTTTGTTTTTCCATTTTTTCATTTCGTCTGCATTTAACTAAGTAGGAACCTGAGGCTCAAAGGAGTTAAGTCTTTTGACCAGTGTTACAGAGCTACTAGTGCTAGACCTGAGTTGGGTCCAGGTCTGCCTGACTTTGAAGCCTGACAGAATTCCTGTGGCATCCAGTGAAATGCTTCTCTGTCATGATACCAAGTCCCCTGTGTCGCCACACGTCAGACTGAGTTCATCTCACCATCAGGGTTTGCTTTGGAAACTGACAATGCCACTAGTTACTTGACATATGAGAAGACATCTACCAATATACAATTTGAAATAAGCCATGCACTTCCTCAAGGCCAGTTTTGTGCAAATGTCCATCAGACCTGCTTGGGGGTTCTCTCGCAGCACTTACCTAATTAGTTTAAGCATCTGTTTATTTGTTTTCTCCCCCCATCAAGTCAGGTGAAATAGGCTGGAACAGTGGTTAAATGTAGTTCTGGCTTTGGTGTCATGTAAACCTGGTTTTGAGTTCTCAATGCCATCACTTCCTTATTAGGCCACCAAGTGGCTGCCAGGCACTTGTCTGTGAAAGGAAGGCACTAATAGTGCCTCTAGGGGGTTGGGTTGATGTGCCCATCACAAGGTACAATTATAACAAAGGCTACCTCCAGCGTCTGGTAGGTAGTTGGCACTAAATAGCTGGGAGGTCTTATATTGAATTCTTTGTGGATGGAGACATGTCATGTTTACTTCTTATGTTCCTAGCGCTTAACATAGGGCCTTGTATATAAAATAGTGGTCAGAAAATTGTTGATTGAGGCAGTTTCCCAAGAGAATAATAACTGTGTAAAGTGTGGGCAACAGGGGAGGAGTGGGTGTGTAATTCTAGTAGCTGAGACACCTGCTATTTAGTGTGATATTTGAAAACAAGCATCTGTTTTGAAAACAACTAGAAGCTCAGATTCCCAAGAGCCAAAAGAGAACTTTATGATTTTCCTTAAGAAATGAGAAGATGGTCCAGTGAAGGGAGGGGGCTTGCCTGAGGTCCCACAAGGAAGGAGAAGCTGATGCCAGACACAGGGCCCAGCAGACAGCCTGCCGTTCAGGACTCTTTCTGGGCGTCATTGCTTCTTCTCCATAGCTGATGGTTTCTAAATAACTATTAGCTAATTAACTAAATACAAAAATAAAAATAAGATAGGCAAAAGTAAGTTTACAGTTATGAGTTCACGAAACACAGAATTTATTCTTGTATTATTATTTATTAACTATTGAATTATTTTCCATCTGAATAACTGGAAGCCTACTTTTATCCCACTCTGTTTAGTAAATAATTTGAATACATAGTACATAAGAACATATAATGAAAATTTAGTCTCCCCACTCATGACCCCTGCCGCCTCTCCAGAGGGACACCATTGTGTCCAGGTCCTAGTAGAGCCCTCCAGGGATGCCTTGTGCAAATGTAAGCACGTGGGTAGATTGACTGTTTCACCACTTTTTTAAATTTTTTTTTTCACAGAAATGATAGCATACTGCACACACTGTACTCCTTTCTTTTTTACTTGACACATGTGAAACTATCTTCACATCATTATATAGTGTTTTTTTTTAATGGTTACCTTTAGATTCCACTTTAGAGGATATTTTCATTTAACCCAAATTAGATTTTTGTAGTTCCAAAATGTTGTCCACTTGAAGCAAAATAGAAAGGAATATCCTTGAGTAATATGTAGTTTATTCATATGATAAATTGCTAGAAGAATTGATGGTTAAAAGAGGATGCATATTTATAATGTTGACAGATCCTGCAAATACGCACTCTGGAGATATAAAACCAATTTTCCCTTCTACAAATGTATGAGAATATAGGCTAGTTATACTCTTATCACTACAATGTGTTACAAAAGTGTTTTGCCTTTTGCCAATCTGGTGGTTGACAAGTGGAATGTCATTGTGATTTCTCCGTTTGTGTGCTCTCTAATTATAGCCTTACCTCCACTTTTCTCTTGTTGGTCTTATGTTGTTAGACTCTTCTGTTAAGGTATTACAATTTTATATTGACCTTATAAGAGAACTATTTATCTTGTTTATTGCCTTAAAAACATAGTTCATTATAACTATTTTTTCATTACAAAAGTAATACATGGCTATTATGAAAGTGGTAGAGAATTATCTACAGTCTCTACCATTTTTATCTGGAAGTAAAACTACTGATAAAATTTGGTAGATTTACCTCCATTCTTTTTTTTTCAAAATTGGCACAATATTATATTGTTTTATAACATCTTTTTAAACTTGAAATGTCATAAGCATATTTCATTGCCCTTAAATATTTCTGCAACTTAATTTTTAAAAATAACCACACAGTATGCAGACTTACTTGTTTCTTTAACTGCAATTACGCTGTTTTTAATATTTGCTATATAAGTAATAGATGACTGTCTTTACTCCTAAAACTGTGTATCCATGTAAGGACACTTTTAGTATCAATTCCTAGAAGTAAAATAGTTGGAAACCATTCTTTACTAAGATAAATCTTGATAAGGGTTAGTTATGGATTATAGATATAAATGTTGATTTTTCTTTTGATTCCTTTTTCTGTTGCTTATTGTTTATTTGTGGGGATAGGATATAATTTAGAGGTACAGTCCAGCTGGTGTAGCTCAGTGGATTGAGCGCGGGCTGGGAACCAGAGGGTCCTGGTTCAATTCCCAGTTGGGGCACATGCCTGGGTTGCAGGCCAGGTCCCCAGTGAGGGCCATGTGAGAGGCAACCATACATTGTTCTTTCTCCCTCCCTTCTCCTCTCTCTGAAAATAAATAAATAAGATCTTAAAAAAAAATAATAATTTAGAGGTACAACAGATAATAAGTAGAAGTTATTTTCTAAAGAAGCTTCTCTGGGAAAGTACAGTGTCGACAGAGGGTGGAAATGTAAGTGGTGCAAGCTTTTATTTCTCATGTTAAGGCGATAGGAGACGACAGTTTGTAACGTAGCCTAAGATAAGGAAAATAGAAAACACAGCCTTGATAGACAGATCTGTACATTTAATGCTTTTGTTAGTGATTATTTATAAATCTCCTTACGTTATTTTTTAAGTCCCGTTTTAGCAAAAGGTATTGACTTGTAGCACGGTGCCAAGTTAATTATTTCAACTTAATAATAAGCAACATTAAAACGACATTACACAGGCCTGTGGAGGGGTCACGGAAGAAAACGAGCTTCAGGAACACTTTTTGAATGTGAGCATGGCTGTAAGTACATCTAATCTGGAATGTTAAAGCAACATGAAAAATTGTTGGGATGGATGAGCCCTGATCAAAACGGGATGAAGTACGCAGTGTGTATAAAACGTCACCCGGCTCTCTGAGCAGGCCTGTGAGTTCCAGAATGCATATTTCAGTCTACAGTAAATCTCTCAAATGAATTATGCTAATGCTATTGATTCCAACCATTTCCTGACTGGCCTCTTCATCTATTCTTATGTCATTTCTCCAATATAGAGAAGCTGGCTTCAAATGCATACCCAGCAAGCTCTGAAAATAGAATTGGTTTTTAAGAAAGGAGGCAAAACAAGGAATATACAGCCTTGTTTTTTGTGTTTGGAAACTGTGCAGGCTAGAAAAAGAAGAATTGAATGGTCAGAGTGTTTAGGATAATTCTAGAAATGCTTTCAAGCTTTGTCTCTATATGTTATGTGAATAGGTAAATTCAGAGAAGCATCTAGTAACTCACAGGTTAGGGTAGAGATTAAAATATATTGTCCCCAGTGATGGAGATGAATCCAGAGAAAGGCCTTGAATGCACATTAGCTTGAATTCTCCACTTAACTTGGCTGTTGTAAATACAACATCAATCCCATCAGGTGTTTCCCGAACAGCGGTCTCAAGTTGTTTTAAAAAGTAAAATTGGACAAGGTCAAAGTGATGGCTATTCTGGGGGCACCTGTACTTGTGGGAAGTTTCATTAGACTATTAATCACATAATAAGCCAGCTAGTCATACTATGACTATCTCCTATCTCATTAGAATATCCCTTGTGATTTATTTTTAACATAGTCACCATGAACAATGGAATTTTACTTTCCAGTTTTTTAAAGTGATGTCGTTTTCTATATTTTTTTCTCTTTCAGAGTATTTATCAATAGTTCTCAAGCACAGGATGAAGCTCATCAGAATCATCTGGGGGTCCTTGTAGAAATGTGTATTCCTGGGCCTCACCCTGGACCTACTGATTCTTAGTCTCCGGGGGTTGGGTCTGGGAATCTGTATTTTGGCCAAGTTCCCCAGGTGTTTCTGATGAACAGGCAGGCTGGGAGACTTCTGCAGGATCTCCAAGGATATAATACAATGGGATGTGACAGTACTTTCCTGGACTTCATTGCCAAAAGCTTGATTCTCTCACTTTTTTCTTATTGGCATAAACTCGGAAGAAGCCAGAAATAACTAAGAAAAACAAAAAAAATTAAAAAAAAAACCCTAAAGGTAAAGTAATGCCAAAAGTTTCATTTGCAACTCCCCCCCCAAAAAGATGCAGAAGTCGTTTGTCATGATGTACCCCCATTGTGTGTTGCAGGTGTTGTCATGACACATCTGGGCACAGGGAAAGGTGGCCCACTGGTGTTTAATGTTGAGTTTATGGAAAATGGGTGATAGTTCAAAAGGGATGAGTAATCATAAATGAGCTGTGAATCAGGGCTTCAGGAAACCCTGAACAGAATCTATCATTGACATTTCAGGAGGAAAAGTTCGGAACTAGTGTCCTAGGATCTTGGAGAAAACAGGTAATACCTCCCTGCAGGAGGGTGTGCCCTGCTATAAGCCAGGATGCAGGAAGTCAGGCATCACCTTCAATTTAGAAAGGGAAGAAAGTAAACAGGAGGGGATTTCTCCAGATTACCACGCGGTGGTTTTTGAAGGATGAGACAAATTAACTGCTTCATGTATCATGGCAGACATTTCCTCTCTCATTTCAGTGTACGTTTCATTTCTTTTCACAAATTGTCTTCTACACCGTCACTTTTCTTCTCTGAAGTAGTCTTTTTTCCCCCTAGCATTAAACACTTAAAAAAAAAGAAACACTATAAGATATAGCCCTACTGTTTTTAAATCAAAGTAAATATATTTTATTATATGCATTTATTTATGAAATAATTAGTCCCTGTACGCATATGTGATGACAGATAACACTGTGGTGAGCACCACTTAAAAATCGGGTAGATTGGGCTCTTGCCTTTGTGTTCGTAATGTCATTGGGTGACCTTCCTGAGAAGTCATCGCAACCCCATAACAACTTATTTTACCTAATTATGAAGACTCTCCTTTCCTTTCACTAAGATCCATGACAAGGTAGTTGCTTCTGAAAGCTGGGCTGTTTTATCCAAAAAGACATGAAAACCTCAATTAACCAAATGCATACTAAGTGCCTTCATTATCTTTTATTTTTTTTAAAGACTTATTTATTTATTTTTAGAGGGAGGGGAAAGGAGGGAGAAAGACAGAGAAACAGTGTATGGTTGCCTCTCCTTCGCCCCCTACTGGGGATCTGGCCCACAACCCAGGCTTGTGCCCTGACTGGGAATCGAACCAGCAACCCTTTGGTTCGCAGGCCAGCACTCAATCTACTGAGCCACGCCAGCCAGGGCACCTTCATTTTCCTTGAAGTCTTTTATTTTTTTGTCCTCCTTAAGTTATTATGGTGAACATACCATTTATCATTTTTCATCCTAAGATTTTCATGCTGGAGACATAGCTTGGGTTTCTTGAGGCCATGTTTGTCCAGTGTTTTTGAGAAGTGCTATATGAGGATGTATTCATAGGTATGACATGAGATGCTGTATATGCAAACATCATCTACAAGAAGTCAATAAAATGCTGTATATGTATATATGACTGTACATCTACAGGCATGAAATTAAGTGCTGTGTATGTATATGAGAATATTCAAAGATATGAAAAGTGGTATATGCTTAGATTAATACAGATTCACACATATGAAAGGCTATTATTCCTTATTCTTCTTGGAAAGTTAGAATTCATTTTAGACCATTAAAGTTTCTAGGAAGTCCTACAGTAAACAAACCTGTTGAATTCTTTTTAACTGGGAATTCACCAAACATTCATCAATATTTGGCAGAATACTTTCCTAAAACCCATCTTGAAAATCACTCTGTTGGGCTAATAAGTTCAGTTATAAATTGGATGAGATAAGTGAATCATGACTCTTGAGACATTTATAAGATATTAAATGACTTGGACATAATCTAACGTAAATGAAGTAGCCAGAATACTGGAGACACACACACACACACACACACACACATGCACACACAGTAAATATTAAGCTATCGGTGCATTTATTTAGTTTGGAGGTTTAGTTGGACAGACTAGACTAGAGCCTTGTACCAAAGAGAAGGGAATCATCAGTTGTGTGACTGGCTGTGCTACCCTTGCCTGTTCATTAAAAAAAAAAAAGAAAAAGAAGAAAGGAAGGACATGTTGGCTACACAGATTCTTCTAGCACCTTCCCAAAATACATTCCTTAAAAATAGAACCACAGGGAAACCTAAAAGAGGCATAAACGCTCATTCCCCACCCTTAGAGTCCCAAGAACTGTGAGTCCCGTGGTCAGGACCTCCGCAATGACATCCACCTGCAGAATGTGGCCTTGCTCAATTTGCTGTGGCATTCTTCTACCCAGCTCAAGTGGAAAAGATGTTAAAAGGGTCAGGGTTCAGAAAAAAACTTGACAAATAATTTCTTTTTGACCTTTTAGTAGTCATTGTAAAAAACTCATTTTTAACCTTAATATGGTAATGGAGTAAACATACCAAATGAAGAAGAGCAAAATGGGCCCCTGTGCCTACGACGCACCTTCCACAATCGCCCACATTTTACCCATCTTGTCTCATATTAAGCCATCTATATCCTTGTAATTATTAAATCAGTGGTACTCCTATTATTATTCTGCTAGAATATTTTAAAGCAAACCCTTAACAGCATATTTTTTCATCTTTAAATAGTTTGGAGTCCATCCTTTACAGATAAGGAGTTGAAAAAACATTTTTAAATCACAATGATATTATCACACCCTACAAAATTGACTTTAATTCCTACATATTCTCTTATATCCTATTTATATTCAAAATCCCCCAATTGTCTCAAAGTACCTTTTTATTTTTGGTTTGTTTGAAGCAGAACCAAAAGAATTGTGCACACTGCCTTTAACTAGGAGGTTATTCGTTTTATAGGGTGCCCCATGCTTTGCATTTCTTTGATGATTAGTGATCTTGAACATTTTTTCACGCACCTACCTGTTGCCCATCAGTATGTTTTTTTAGAAAAGTGTCTATTCAGTTTCTCTGCCCATTTAAAAAAAATGTTGTTTGGTTCTTTGCTATGTTTTGTCAATTTTTTAAAATAATTTTTATAGAGTGTTGGTAATTTTGTGCATATTCTAGAAACATGTCTTTTATAGAAATATGTGAATTGAAAATATTTTCTTCAAGTCGTGACTTGTCTTTTTATTCTTTTAACAGTGTCTTTCATAGGACAGAAATCAGTTAATTTTGTTGAAATCCCATTAACTGACTTCTTTGTGTGTGAATCATTCTTTTGTTTTGTATCTAAGAAATCTTTGCCTAACCCAAGGTCACAAAGATTTTTTTCTATACTTTTAAAAAGTTTATACTCTTCAACTTTACATTTACATCTATAATCAATTTGGAATTATTTTTGGTACACAGTATGAGGTACAAATTGAGATTCTTTTTTTCCCCATATAGGTACTCAATTATTTCACTATCATTTGTTGAAAAGAATGAGTTGCCTTTGTACCTTTGTTGAAAATCTAATGACCGAGTGTGTGTATGTCTATGTCTAGATATTATTTGTTGGATCTACGTGTCTACATCTTTTCTCCAATATCAAGCTGTCTTGATTATTGTGGTATTCTATTAAGTTTGGATATCAGGTATTAAGACTCCATAATCTTTTCTCTCTTTCAAAATGCCTTTGTCTATTCTAGTACATTTACCTTTCCATGTAAATTTTGGAATAAGCTTTTCAATTTCTATAAAAAGTTCTGTTGGGATTTTGTTAGAATTGGGATGGATTGTATAGCCTACTTTGGGGAGAACTGACATTGTAGCACTACTGAGTCTTCCAGTGGGTAGACGTGCTACGTCTCTCTAGTTATTTCGGTCTTTGATTTCTTTCATCAGTCTTCTATAGCTTTCAGCATACAGGTTTTTCAAGTATTTCAGCAGCTATACCTAAGTACTTGCTGTTCCTTTGCTACTATTTTAAATTATGCTTTTTCATTTTGATTTTCAGCTGCTCATTAATAGCATATAGAAATGTGTTTGACTTTTCCATATTGATCTTATATTCTGCCACCTTATGAATCTGACTTATCAATTCTACTCACTTTTTCTGTAGCTTCTTTAGGATGTTCCATGTAGACAAATTATGTCATATGAGCATAGAGACAGTTATATATTTTTTATTTCTACTCTGCGTGAGTTTTATTTCTTTTCTTGCCTTATTGTGCTGACTAGGACCTCCAGAGTAATGTTTAGTAGGACGGTTTGAGCAGACAGCCTTGTTATGTTCCCAATCTTCAAGAGAAAGCATTTAGGATTATTATTATTATGTCTAGTGTTAGCTATTAGGCTTTTTAGGTACCCTTTATTAGGTTAAAAAATTTCTTCTTATCCTTAATGTATTGAGATTTATTTATTTGTTTATTTATTTATTTATCATGAAAGGATACAAAACTTTGTCAAACATTTTTATCTTTTTCATTACTCATGTGGTTTTCCTACACTGGGCCTGATATGGAGGGGGATATGCCCCCCCCCCAAATGGAGTTTATTTATTAAAAAATGTGCATTTATCATTATATGTTTAAACTTCAGTAATCTACAAAGTACTCTCCTTTTGATGCAATACACCCATTGAGACTTTTTTCCCCACTTCCCAGAACAGCTTTTGAACTCATCAAGTTTGATGCCTTTTAGTGCATCTGCTGTTTTTTGTTTCACCTCTTACACATCAACAAAATGTTTCCCTTCAAGGACTTATCTGGGGAAACAAAAAAAAAAGTTGTTCATGGTGAGATTGGGCAAATAGGGAGGCTGGGCACTGCAGCATGGGGGTCATGCTGTTTTTGGTCAAAACCTGAACACTCAGCACAGTGTAGGCAGGTGCACTTATAAACCATCCATCATGAAATGGGCAAACAAATTGAAAGAGTCTTTAAAAAAATTCACTGAAACCAAATTCAGCCTCTCACAACAATGCCAGCTGGCACACTGATACAGATGTGTTCCTAGAATACTCATCTGGCCAGGGAAGCCTGTCATACAAGGGTCCACACTTCAGAAGATAATTCCACTTTATGGTATTACATTGGGTTTTAAATGTTGAACCACTCCCGCATCCCTGTGGTGGTCATATATTGCTGTATTCAGATTGCTAATATTATGCTGTGGCATTTTTGCTCTGTGTTAGCATGGTCTATTGATGGGTAATGTTCTTGTAGTATTGTTCTCTTATTTGAGTATTAGGATAATCTGGCTTTCTAAAAAGACACGAAATGTTCTCTTTTCTTTTATATTCTACAATATTTTGTGTAGAATCTGTTATTTCTTCCTTAAATCTTTAGTAGAATTCCTCAGTGAAAACTTCTGGGCCTGGAGATTTCTTTGTGGAAAAAATTTTAACTGCAAATTTAATATCTTTAATCAGTATAGTACTAATGAGGTTAATCTATTTCATCTTTGGTGAGCTTTGGTAGATTGTGTCCCTCAAGGAACTTGTGTGCTTTATCTGAGCTGTCAATTTATAGACATATTATGACTTTTGTATTTCCTATTATTCTTTTCATATCTATGAGCTATAGTAATGTTCCCTCTTTCATTGATGATAGTTTTAGTCTGTGTCATCTCTCTTAAGTACTTGATAATAGAAAAAAAAGCAGACTAGAAGTTGATTAGTTTTATTGATTTTTTTAATACATTTTATTTGTTATGATATTACAGTTGTCCCATTTGCCCCCTTTATTCCCTTCTGCCCTGTTCCCTCCTCCCACCCACATTCCTCTGCCTTAGTTCATGTCCATGGGTCGTACATATAAGTTCTTTGGCTTCTCCCTTTCCTATACTATTCTTAAACATCCCCCTTCCCCCGTCTATTTTGTACCTACCATTTATGCTTCTTATTTCCTGTACCTTTTTTTACCATTCTTGCCCCAGTCCGTCCCTGCTGATAACCCTTGATGTTATCTCCATTTCTGTGATTCTGTTCCTATTCTGGTTGTATGCGTAGTTTGTTTTTGTTTTTGTTCTTTTTATGTTCAGTTGTTGATAGTTGTGAGTTTGTTGTCATTTTATTGATCATATTTTTGACCTTCTTTTTCTTAGATAAGTCCCTTTAACCCCTCATGTAATAAAGGATTGGTGATGACACACTCCTTTAACTTGACCTTATCTGGGAAGCACTTTGTCTGCCCTTCCATTCTAAATGATAGATTTGCTGAATGGAGCAATCTTGGATGTAGGTCCTTGCCTTTTATGCCTTGTAATATTTCTTTCCAGCCCCTTCTTGCCTGAAAGGTCTCTTTTGAGAAATCAGCTAATAGCCTTATGGGCACTTCTTTGTAGGTAACTCTCTCCTTTCCTCTTGCTACTTTTAAGATTCTCTCCTTATCTTTAATCTTGGGTAATGTAACTATGATGTGCATTGGTGTGTGCTTCCTTGGATTCAACTTCTTTGAGACTCCCTGAGCTTCCTGGACTTCCTGGAAGTCTATCTCCTTTGCCAGATAAAAGAAGTTCTCCTCTATGTTTTCAAATAAGTTTTCCATTTCTTGCCCTTCCTCTTCTCCTTCTGGCACCCCTACGATTCAGAGGTTGGAACATTTAAAGTTGTCCCAGAGGCTCCTAAGCCTCTTCTCATTTTTTTGAATTCTTGTTCCTTCATTCTGTTCTGATCGAATATTTATTTCTTCCTTCTATTCTAAACCATTGATTTGAGTCCCAGTTTCCTTCCCTTCACTATTGGTTCCCTGTATATTTTTCTTTATTTCACTTTGCATAGCCTTCACTTTTTCCTCCATTTTGCACACATACTCAAACATTTCTGTGAGCATCCTATTACCAGTGTTTTGAACTCTGCATCTGATAGGTTGGCTGTCTTTTCATCGCTTAATTCTACTTTTGGAGTTTTGATCTGTTCTTTCATTAGGGCCATTTTTTTTTTTTCTCAGCACAGGTGTTATATTTTAACAGGTGGAGCCTTAGGTATTCACCAGGGTGGGATAACCTACATCATTGCATTGTAGTGCTGTATGTTGGGGAAGGGTCCAAGTGGGAACAATGCTGTTTGCTAGGCTCTTGGCTGGCTTTCAGTCCTTTCCTCTGCTACCCACAAGCAAATTGAGCCCTTCTGGTGCTGATTCCCGAGTGAGTGGTTTTGTGTATGTTCTAGGACCCTGTGGGTCTCTCCAACAACTCTCCTGTAAGGCTGGGAGTTTCTCCTGCCGCCACAACACCCACAGGTTTTTACTGCCAAAGATTTTGAACCTTTATTTCCCTATGCTGAAACCCTCGGTTGCCTGGTCTGTCTCACTCCCCAGGTCTTCTTTCCGGTTATTCACATGCAAATGTGGGACTGTCCAGTCTGCCAGTTGCCAGCTTGCTTCTTCCAGTCCTCCAGCCATAGCCTTGTCCCCTGTCCTCTCTGCCCTGGCTGCCCCTCTCCACCCCTTCTACCAGTCTGGATGAATGTTTCTTCTTTATCTCCTTGGTTGTTGGACTCCCATACAGATCAATTTTCTGGCGTTTCGGGTTAGTTTTTGTTTTTAAATTTGTTGTTCTTCTTTCGGTTGTGGGAGGAGGCAAAGTGTATCTACCTACACCTCTATCTTGTCTGGAAGTCTCTGTTTTGTTGATCATCTTAAAGAACCAAGTTTTAATATCATTTACTTCTCTATTGATTTTTGTTCTCAAATTTATTATTTTTCTCTTAGCTTTATTTCTTCCCTTGTCATCCTTACTTTGCATTTTTCTCTTATTTTTCTAGTCCTTTTTATGAAAAAACTTATATGGTTGATCTTTGACCTTTTTTTCCTTTTATGATATAAGCATTTAATACTAGAAATCTTCCTTGAAGCACTTCTTTAACTGAATCCCACAACTTTTGATCTGTGTTATATATTTTATTTTTTATTAAATAGTATTTTCAAAATATTTAAAAATATTTTCTGATTTTCCCTATATCTTTCTTTTTGACTTTAGGGTTATTTAAATGCATGTTGTTCAATTTCAAAATATTTGGAGATTTCCTGGAAATCTTTCTGTCATTGATTTGGGGTGTAATTCATTATTGTTTGGTAACATTCTCTGTATAATTTTAATTATGTTAATTCACAAGAATTTGCTTTATGACATATAACAAGATCTAATTTGATAAATGTTTCACGTGCACTTAAAAAATGTACATTGTGCTGTTGTTGATTTATGTTTATATATATGTATATATGTATATGTATGTATATATAAATATATATGTATATAAATATATAGGTGTGTGTCTTATTGACAAACACAGGTATCAATAAGTAAACATTTCTATAACTGTAATGATTTTCTACTTGTTCTATTTATTCTATTGTTGACAAAAACAAGACTGTTACAGTTTTCAACTATAATTGTAGATTTGCCTATATTTTTTCTTTCAGTGTATATTAGTTTTTGGTTCATTTTATTTTAATATTTGATTGTTAGGTACATATACATTTAGTATTGTTAGCACTTTTTGGTAAATTGGCTCCTTTACCATTTTGTGACATCCCTCTTTATACTTGTAATATTCCTTCTTCTGAAGTATACTTTTTCTGATATTAATACAAGGGTAGGGCAAAGTAGGTTTACAGTTGTTCATATGATAATGATATAATAATTAATAAATCATACAAGAATAAACTCTCTGTTTACTCAACTTTAAACCTACTTTTGCCTACCTCATATAGTTGTCTCAGCTTCCTTTTGAATGGTATTTTTATGGTGTATTTTTATGGTGTATTTTCTTTCAGTATTTTTTCATTTATCTATATGTTTGTTTTCTGTTTATTCTTTTCCTTATTTGTTTCTTTTTTCCTCTTTTTCTGCTACCTTCTTGTGTGTTGAGAGTTTTGCAATTCTATTTTTTCTGCAACTGGCTTATTATTTATACATTTTAAAATATTTTATATATGGTTGTACTAAGATTTATGACATACACCTTTTTTTATCACAATTCACTTTCAAATAATATTGTATTGTTTCATGTGTAGTATGCATATCTTATGATAATGTATTCCCAATTCTTTTCTCCCATTTTAGAGCAACCAGTATTTCTTTTATATATTTCCTGGCCCAGTCTCTCTTTATTCAACTCTGGGATTCCAAATACATGTTTGCTAGACTGCTTGATATTGTGTTATTGATTATTGGAGTTTCGTTCATTTTCTTTTCAATCATATTTTCCATCTTTATGTTCTCCAATTTGGATGGTAGCTATTGAGTTGGCTTCAAGTTTACTGGCCATTTTTTCTATTCTGTACAATCTGCTTTTAATACCATTCAATGAATTTTAGATTTCAGGTGTTGCGGATTCATGGCTATGCAGAATCCATGATGACCGTGACTGAATGCGTTTATAAATAATTCTCACTCAAAGATATGCAGGAAAAGGGATCTGGGACCACGCGACTTCCCCCTCATCATCTGGGAGAGAGCCCCGAGCCTCGGGTCCAGGGGTTTTTATTGAAGATTTGGGGCACAGAGCATCAGATTGGTTTTCATTAACTTATGCATAGATTGTATATTCAGGTCTGGTGGTAGACCAGACCGGGGGCGGTACACCAAAGGGGAAGATATGTAAATTGAGGGATAGCTAGCTGGGGCTATCAACTCAAGAACCATAAACATTGTGGCAGGAAAAAGCCTGGGCATTCATTAGCATAAGCCCCTAGATCCAAGTGGGAGACACTCAGCAAGGCAGTAAATCTTTAAGAAATATTTTGGCCAAATTCCTCTTTAAAGAATTCCTTTCTCCATGGACATAAATCCACGTATGCCAACTTGGGAGATTTATTCAGGCGGAGGCCTTGCTCAAGTGTGAATCCCAGGGCTACGCTTTCTTCATGCGTGTGAAAAGAATCTCCTCATTCAGGTATTTTATTCTTTCTGCTTTTTAGGATTTGCGTTTGCTTCTTTTATATAGTTTTCATATTTCTGCTGAACTACCTCTGTCTCTTTGTTCAATATATACATGATTTTAGGCTTATTAGGTGTATATATATACATACACACTCATTTATTTATCTACTAATTCTAACATACGTGGACCATATGTTGGTCTGTTTTTAGTGACATTTTTATTTTGATTGTTTGATCACATTTTACTATTTCTTCAAAAGGATAGTAATTTTTGTGCACTGGATATTGTGAATGGTACATTGTAGATGCCCTGAATTTTGTTATTTTCCTTCTGAAAAATGTTAAGTTTTATTGCACCATGCATTTGAATTATCAACAAATAATCTTGTTCTTTTTGGTGGCTTGGTTTTAGGCATTAGTAAGTGAGTATGTGTTATTTTTGTCCCTAGATCTGAGATACAGTATTTACACATTAAAACTTTTTAGCTTGGTTATGTATAGAATTTCTCTGCCCTATTTGGAAATGGTATCCAGGTGTCAACCTAGGTTAATTTAACATTCAGAATTTTTTAAATAAAGTATATTGGAAATAAATAAATAAAGTATATTTAGTATTTATACCTAAAAGGTTTTAAGGTGTAAGTACTATATCCCAGATCTAGGGACAGAAATGACGCATGCAGTATAGTTTCAGGGTTACAACATACAGATATTCTCTATTATGTGATCTCCACAATATGTCTAGTAACCATCTGTCTCCATGCAATGTTAATATGATAATATTGACTATTTTCCCAATGCTGTACATTACATACCCATGACTTATTGTTATTTTCATAACTGGAGGTGTGTACCTCTTATTCCCCTTTGCCTTTTTCACCCATCCCCCCACTTCCCTCCCCTCTGGTAACCATCAGTTAGTTCTCTGTATCTATGAGTTTGTTTCTTTTTTAAATATTCTACATGTAAATGAAATTGTACAATACTTGTCTTTCTCTGTCTGACTTAGTTCACTTAGCATGATACTCTCTAGGTTCATCCATATTGTTTCAAATGACAAGATTTTATTCTTTTTATCACCGAGAAATATTTCATTATACATGTACCATATGTTCTTTATCCCTTCATCTATGGATGGACATCTACATTGCTTCCACATCTTGACTGTTGTAAATAATGCTGCAAAGAACATAGGAGTGCATATATCTTTTCAATGAGTGTTTTTGTTTTCTTCTGATAAACACCCAAAAGTGGAATTGCTCCCTTGTATGGTAGTTCTATTTTTATTTTTTGAGAAAACTCATGCAATTTCTCATGGTGGCTGAACCAATTTGCAATCCCAACAACAGTACACAAGGGTTCTCATTTCTCCACATCCTCACAAACTCTTATTTGTTGACTTTTTGATAATAGCTGTTCTGACAGATATGAGATGATATTTTGAATTGGATTTTTTTGTTGTTGTTCAGTTGTACTAGTTTTTTAAAAAGATATTAACCACTTTGGGTATTAACCACTTATAGGATACATCATTTGCAAATATCTTCCTCCATTAAGGAGGTTTTCCTTTCATTTTTGTTGATGTTTTTCTTAACTACACAAAAGCTTTTTAGTTTGATGTAGTTCCATTTGTTTATTTTGTTCTTGTTGCCCTTGCCTGAGGAGACACATTCAGAAAAATATTGCTGAGACCAATGTTAGAAAGTTTACTGCCTATGTTTTCTTCTGGAAGTTCTATGGTTTCAGGCCTTACATTTAAATCTTTAATCTATTTTGAGTTTATTTTTGTATATAGTATAACAAAGTGGTCCAGCTTTAATTTTTTGCATATATCTGTCCAGTTTTTCCAACATCAGCTTTGTTCTTCTTTTTCAAGATGGCAATTGGGGACTTTTATTGTTCCTTATAAGTTTTATGCTTATTTGTTCTAGCTCTGTGAAAAATGCCATTGGTATTTTGATAGAGATTGCAGTGAATCTGTAGATTAATTTGAGTAATATGGACATTTTGACAATATTAATTCTTTTAGTCCATGAGGATAGTATTTTTTCCTGGGTATTTTATTCTTTTTGATGTAAGTGTAAATGGGTTATTGATATCTCTGTCTGATAATTCATCATTAGTATATAGAAATGCCACTAATTTCTTTATATTAATTTTGGATCCTGCAGTTTTACTGAATTCATTGATTAGTTCTAGTAGTTTTTTTGTGGAGTCTTTAGGGTTTTCTATGTACAGTATCATGCCATCTGCAAGTAGTGAGTTTTGCCTCTTCATTTCCAATTTGGATATTTACCCTTCCTTGTTTCCTCCCGTCCTTCCTTCCTTCTCTCCTTCCTTCCTTCCTTCCTTCCTTCCTTCCTGCGTGGCTAGGACTTTCAATACTATATTGAATAAAAGTGATGTGAGTAGGCATCCTTGTTTCATTCCTGATTTTAGGAGGAAAGCTTTAGTTTTTCACTGTTGTGTATGATGGTAATTGTGGTTTTTGTCATATATGGCCTTTATTATATTGAAGTATACTCCTTCTGTACATACTTTGTTGAATTTTTAAAATCATAAATGGATGCTTATCAAATGTTTATTCTGTATCTATTGAGATAAGCAAGTAATTTTTATCCTTTGTTTTGTTAATGTGGTATTTCACATTAATTGATTTGCAGATATTGAACCATCCTTATATTCCTTGCATTGATCATGTGGTTGGTCCTTCTAAGATGTTGTTGAATCTGGTTTGCTAATATTTTGTTGAGAATTATTGCATCTGTGTTTATCAAGGATATTGTCTGTAATTTTCTTTTTTTGTAGTGTCTTTGGTTTTGGTATCAGGGTAATGCTGGCCTCATAGAATTTGGAAGCATTCCTTCATGTTCATTTTGGGAATAGTTTGAGAAGGATATGTACTAATTCTTTTCTAACATAGAATTTTTTAACTTTTAAAGTATAATCTTTTTTAATGTAAAATCAGATTATCTTTAGAGTTTGCAGTGGAGGGAGCTAAAAGAAAAAGAAAATAATAATAACAACTAATTAAAATCTATAATCTTAGCATGGAGAAATTTAAGGGGTCATTGTAAGGAGAAAACAATGATATGAAAGCCAAGTATTTTAAAATGTTAGATTGGGAAGGGACCTTAGAAATCACTTTTGAGATGAAAAACAAAGGCAGAAATAGGTAATGGGATACTTTCCCAAGTGAATTGCCTATTAATTTCACATTGCGAGCTTGGTTCATTTCTATTGACTTTTAACCAGTCAAAGTTTTAGTACCCCTCTTATCTTCCACCTCCTTCATTTTGTTCCAGCCCTCTACTCCATATTGATATTCCCTGTGTGGATATGGGAGAATAGTTCTGATTTTTGTTCTTGGAGATTTTTTTCTGTGTTGATGTATATTACCAATCATCACAAAAACTGCATGAATGCTAATCTAAAACATTGTCTTTGATACAGTGTTTCTGTAACACATTTCTCTCTCTTGAAATTTCTCTATGGCTGTAGGTGTTCACATCAGTACTTACACTCTTCAAAATGAATAACCATGCTGCTTTGTGATAATAAATTTTTAATAGGCGTAGGAATTATTAGCAGCATTGATTTCAGAAGTCAGATCCAAAAATAAAGCAAACTGCATGACTTGTTAACTCTTTCCCTGGGGCACTGATTGAAAGCTACACAGATACGTTATTCAGAAAGCTTGAAGTCAAATTTGGAAGAAATAGATCCAGCCCTCATTTCAATCAATGAAAATGTATTGAGCTTATTGTTGACCAGGCAGTGTTAATGCTGATATTACAGAAAGGCTCAGAGAGGGTTCCTTGACCAGGACCCACCAGAAGGATATACAGTCAAATTGGGCATATGGAAGTGACAGCAATGCACTTCCTTGTTCTTTTAATGAACGATGTTCACTCTAATTTTAGTTTTTCTGGTAGTTAGCAACTGAGACTGTAGAGAATATGATGGTTCCTGAGCCATAGTTTTATAAATATGTATGTCTATAGTCTAAAGAATAGAAAGTTATTATTCCATAGTTTTTAGTTCATATTAAAACGTAATTCTTAGTCATTGTAAAGGGCAGTATATTTGTTTCAACAACCAAAAAAAACAATCAATGGTGAATCTTAAGCAGGGGAATTTTCTAATACAATTTGTATTTTATAAAGATTTATGGACAGTAAAAATAAAAAAAAAAAGAAATGGCATACCTAAAATGGTCTAGCGTGTTTATGGTAGAGTTGTGTCCCCTAATGCCAATTAAAATATAATTTTCAATAAAAAAATTTAATAGAAAAATGTGCAAAGAAGGAAGTGAAAATCACATGCAATCTTTGGACTAAGGCAGGGAAGGTGCACGCTTCTGTTGTGAAGCCGAGTGGACTGTACTGAATCCCTGCTCCGGGTCTTACTAGCTTAATCACTTTAGGCAAGTTAATTAGTTTCCTTATCAGTAAAATGGGGGATAAGTGGTATTTAAATGGCACTATATTTCCTTCCAGTCTTTTTTTCTATGCAAAACTGGCCTCAGACTAATTGTTTTTTCCCATAACATAGTAGGCTGGACAAAATGCTTTTCTCATGTAATGCAAGATGTGCAACTTTTTAGAAAGCGATTATTGACAGTCAGGATCTGTCTTTGCCAGGTCACTGAAATAAGATTTTTAATTCCCTAGTGAATTCTTTATACTCTGATGTCTGCTGAGGCCTCCTGCTGGTTTGTTATGATGCTATTCTACCTTGTTGAATGAATCTAACTAACAATTCACATGGGGATTATGGAAGACAGTGTAACACTAGAAAGTGGGAGATTGTAACTGAGTCCAAGGCAATGTCAATTTTCTCTCTTCAATCCAGGGACAGATTCTCTGGTCTCAGTCTATCAGTGAACTATTGCATTACTATTGCCCAAACACGTTTCCACATGAGTTTTTATTGTTTAATGGATAAGATGGCAGGCTGTAAAGTCTGATAACTTAAAGCCAGACCATGGTTCTGATATCTATTACCTGTGCTATATTAAATCAAGATGGGGCCAAATAACTTAAGTTCTTTAAGCCTTGGGTGTTTCTTCTACAATTTAGGAATAATATTATCTGCCTCCTAGAGTTGTTGTGCATGCGTCAGTTTTAGGTAGAAGACCTCATACAATGACTGCATATGGTACATGCTCAGGTAAATGACCGCAATGATGCGGATGACGGTGGTGGCAATGACAATGGTGGTGATGATGATGGTGGTGATTACTTTTAGCATAATGGTTTAAAAAGGGCTTAGAATGAAATATGCCTGGTTTTGTAGAGTTCTGATACTTTGATACTTTATAGGTTTTAGGATTTGGAAAACTTGTTTAACTTTTCAAAGCTTGAATGTTTTCATCTGTACAATGAAGATGATAATTCTTTGAGTTGGTGTGAAGATGAAAGGGGAACTGCTTAGAAAAGTGCTTGGCGCTAAACAAATACTCCATAAATGTTAGCTCTTATTCTCATTATTTATAAGAAAAGATACTAATAGTTCCAGTGAAACTATTTAACAAATTCCTTACTTTTCTTAAGGGCTTAGAAGAAAATGTTTCATGTCATAATTAAGAGGATTTATTGAAAACCCTAGTACAAAAAAAAATAAAAAAACTCTTAAAAGCTAAAATAATTGCCAAGTTTCAAAAATATCTTTTGTTGTCAGCTCCTTTGAGATTTTCTTTTGCTGAGATGAGAAAGAAGACTGGGTCCCTCTTGCTTTTCATTCTGTGGGGCCCTCCCCCCTGCCATATTTCAAACACAAAATACCATTTGTTGCCACCTGCCTTGGGCTAATATGCCAAAGAACTTCCTGCCCAAGTTGTTTTCAAGCTCTGGGTCCGCATCATAAATCTCAACAAATCCTTGGTGGGGCTGAGGATGAGTGGAAGCCATTATCATGGCTCTTTTTGATTCTGTCTGCAATATAATAAATGCCACTGCAGGACACTGTATCCCGCAGACAAAGCATCACTTGAGCTTTTTGTGGCTCTCCCCATCCGCACAGCACAAATGGAACCACAAATGGAGTGTCATAATGTGTCCATTGTATACATTTTTGAATAAATAAGTATAACAAAGACAACTTGCTCATCCCATTTAATCTCAGCTCTCGACTGTGAAAACATGGCACATTTCCCACATGAAAGAAATGGAGCAGCAGAGGCCCGCATCAGTCTGGTTCCTGGTGGGCCATTCAAGGCACACCTGGTAAGTGCTGTGCTGATGGCTTCTAGGGCTCAGCTCCCTAAAGTCTATGTTTTCCTACTGCTGTTTGATCAGGTAACATGGTGGCCATCATAAGGAATCTGGAAGTGCATCACCTAGTATCCTTTCATTACAAATAGCAGAAGGCTCATCTCAAGCAAGCTTAAGCAATAAAGAGAAAAGTTGAAAGACAGCCTTCAGGTAAGGTTTACTCTAGTTTCCCAAAGATTAGGACCAAGACCTCAGTTTTCTGTTTGCATTTTGACAGCAGCATTCCCATTCATGAACATAGGAAAGCTGCCGTAGGCTGAAAGCTTCCTTGTTTTTATGTTTTGGGAGTAGAAATAAGAGTCTGGGTTTATCTGATTGTAATAACTTAGGTCCAGTGCCCATCTCTGAAATGGTTGCTTTCTTTAAGGGAAGGAATTACACCAGTTGCTTAAGCCCAGGTAACAAGCCCGTGCAGGGCTGGGTCTTCAGAAGCACCTGGGCTGCCTGGAGGAAAGGTGGATTCCTGGACAAAGAGTAGGATATTGGTACCAACAGAAGAGAGATTGGTTATCAAAGAAAACTGATGTTGAAGGCAGAGCCCTCTTTTTTTTTTTTTTTTTTCTGAAATCAACCAAAGAGTTTTAGATCTTGAAAAGCTGTCAGAATGAACATTCTGGGCTGCTTAAACCTTGTACTATATTCCGTACAATTTATTTGCCAGGGAGCTTCCACTCCTTTGAATTATAATTTTATCTTTCACTCCTTTTCCATTATTATTCAATCAGCTTTAGTTAGGAGCTAAAATATAGATATAGATATAATTAGTCTAGTAGGAGACAAAATGATCCACATTTGAAAATTAAATAGCCCTCTGTCTAGTATGGGGAGAAAGAGGGAGGAAAGAAGGGAGGAAGAGAAGGAGAGAAGGCATTAGCTCACTCACTCATTATTGTATTGTTAAGTCAGGCTTTACCGCCACCAACCTTAGAATAAACTATATCCAGGGACTCATGGGGGAACAGCAGCTTGGTGTCCAATCAACTCCTGAAATTTGAAGCATCTGCTCTCATGACTTATGATTTGAGCTCATGATTTATTTCCTTCTTTGTTTTTTCATGATTTCTTAATCTGTGACCTGTGCCTCCTACCTGACACCCAGAGGGCTGCTTGTTGAACCTCGTATTTACTGCTTTAGGGGATGACTGTTCCATGTGTTCCCTGGGTTACCAAAAGGGAATTTTCTACAGGTTTTATAGCTCTCAGTTTTTAAACCATTCCAAGTGCAGCCTGGAATGCTGGTGTCTGTGCTTCCGTTCTTGGCCAGTGTATAGTACAAGGTGGGAAATGACTACTAGCATTTCATCCCATATGCCTTTAGAAGTGAGTGTATTTTATATGTGTGACACAGGTACCTGCTACATGCCAAAGACAGCATACCTCCTTATGTGAGAGTAGAACTTTCTCCTGGAGAAAGTTACATTCAGGAACTCTTTTAGAACTGAACTGGGGCTCTCAAAGCGTCCAGGAAGAGGTGCCTGCAACACTGAAAGTCTTGATGGTCTTTGAACCAAGAGTATCAGCATTACCTGTGAGCAGGTGAGAAAGGCAGACTCACTGGCTCCACTGTAGACCCACCGAATAGAATCTGCATTTCAACAAGATTCTCAGGTCATTTGTAAGCATTTTAAGTCTGAGGAGTGCTTGTCTAGACTGGTAGGTCTCATCCTTGGAATCAATTAAGTACTGTAGCTTTAAAAACAGAATCCTTGGCTTCACCTCCAGGGATTCTAGAATGATTTGACAGAGGCGTGGCCCAAGCACACAGGTTAATAAAATGAAACAAAAAGCTCCCCAGGTGATTCAGTGAGCAGCCCCGGCTAAGAAACGGAGCTCTGTCTGGGTCTCAGCACTGAAGGAGAACCAGCGTGATGCATTAAGAACCCATGGTAGGGCAGATTGTCTGGTAGTTAGGGAGAAGGTGGCTTAGGGCTTGGAACACTTGAAAGCATCAGGTGTGGAAGAGAGCCAGCTGGGTCATGCAGGGCCTTGTTTGCTTCACTCAGGTGTGGACCACTGAGTAGATGCTAAAGAGGTCGTGGGAATGTGTAAAAAGGGAGATAGAATGATTAGCCTCATACTTGAGAAGGATTATTCCACCCCAGGAAAAGAGACTGGGCTGTGGCAGGGAGACCAGTTAGAAGATATTTCAAATACAATGCAGGTTGACATGACCAGCTACATAATTTTCAAGCCAAGCACAAAATGAAAATGTGGGCTGCTTGCTTAAAGAGCGGGGAAAAGTGTCATTAAAGGTACTAAAAGGTAAAACATTATTTTTCTTTCTACGGTCTCTCTTGATCTGTCATATATCTATATATCTATATCAATATACTTTTGCTATTTAATATTGTGCTCCCTCACACACAGGGACACTCATAAGACCCTCACAGGCACCCCTGGGTCCTGCCCTCATTTCACAGTGGTGTGTGCAGCCCAGGGACTGCTGGGTTTTCCTTTCTTCTAGCCACGGTACTGACATGCCATGCCGTGCTTGGAGAGTTGGACTCAATCTCCTTTTCCCACAGGCTCACCACCCCAAATCATGGTGGACAGCCACTAGACAAAGGCTTTCCATCTTAGCACCAGGACATACATGGTATCTGGACTGGGGGTGGACGAGAGGTTCATCTCTGCTGAGTCACAGACTCCATGTGCCCTGATGATGCCAGAAGCTGTTACTGGGACCCCAATACTTGTTCTGAGTTCATCTGTCTGCCTTTGCTCACTGACGCAAAGAAATGCACAAGCAGAAGTTTGTAGTATAGAAAGAAATAATAGTTTAATATTGAGTTGGCCAATATGGAAATGAGGAGCTTATGTTCTGAAGACAGCACTCCCAGATGGCATGTAGGTTACAGATTATGTAGGGCAAAATCACAAGGCACCTGCTTGCTGATTGGTTGGAGGTGCGGTGAGGGCGATGAATCTTTTCTTCAGGTTTTGAGGACAGTTCTTTGTCTGATCCCATGGAAAAGTAGCCAGGGAATCATTCTACCTTAGAGCTCGGGAGCTGAAACATAACTTAGGTCAAGATGTTATCTTTAGCCTGCCAGGGATCCAGATCCTGTGACCATTAGTCAGGTACCAGCTACTGTCTTCTGCTGCCTTGGGGGTTGCTGATTATGGAGGGAAAGGCCAGGTCTCTGAGGGGTAGAGAGAGAGAGAGATGATTTCTAGGGCTAGGGTTTAAAACTAAATTTCTTCAAAGTCATAAAGACCTTCGTATTCACTGCTATTATGCCTCAACCCATCCCATGTCTGTACCCAGGCCTCTGCCAGGGCTGGAGGGTCACGGGGTTGCTGAGTTGGGGCAGGAGCCAGGCAGCTAAGAACCTCCCTCACAACTCATTTGCATGCTCTGTTGTCCCTTGGACTTCACTTATAAAACTCAAATTCAAAGATAAAATTAAAAATATCAAGCCAATCTTGCCTGCAGAACAGTAAACTCCGAGTGACAAGCCCTTGGAGTGTAGGTTCCTGTGGGACTGCATCAGTCCCTTGCCCATACAGCTGGCCCCGAGGAACGGGAGATGGAAGGATGGCCTGGACAGGGATTGAGAAGATGGTCAAATCGGCACATGGTGATGTTCGAAGAGGAATATGTTGATAATTACTTCACGACCTCTGGCTTGTATGAGAATAGATGGTGGCACCTTTTAAGAGGTACAAGGAACCAGGAAATAATTATTGGGAGTCAGGTCAGGGTCACGTTTTCAGTACCTGTGAATACTTCCTTTGTTCCAACAGTTAATCATCCCTCTTTTCTCTGGTTTAATTGCATAGCCTGGCACTTTCAGAACAAAGAAGAATAATAGAGGAGGGGGTGAGCCTCCACTTCTTCCAACTCTAATTAACTCTGAGTGTCTTATCCTGAAGTGTGATACTAAATTTAGTTCAAAATCAAGAGCCTATTTTGTTCTCTTAAGGACTGTTTTCAGAGATGGGATTTTTGTCAAACGTGATGTCGGGCCCCGTTGAACAGGCCCCACAGCACGGGCATCTTTCCAGCTTCGCATAGAGCGTCTTCGTGAACAGGTTTACTGGGAGGACGCAAACCTGATGTCAAGTGGGGGCTTCCTTGTAGTTCCGGATTGAGGCGAGGACAAAGTGACGGCAAGCACCGCAAGTTCTAAAGGGAGTAGCCTTTTAGGGGGCACTAATTTAGAGCTGAAAAACCTCCCGCCATCCCCATCCCCAAGCTTATTTGGAGGAAGACAACTGGTCCACCTCCTGTCTGCTGAGTGAAGACAGGTGAGGGGGCTGAACCAAGAAGATTGGGCTTTATGAACAGAGGTTCTTCCCTCCAGGGGTGCTTTTCCCCACTGGGAACCAGATAGATGGGCAGTGGAGGAATTCTCCAAGAGACTCTTTTCTATATTTGGGGGGCACTTGAAAGGAGGGAAGCCCAGCACTGGTGGAATATCCACTAGGAAGCAGTCCATTCTTGAGCCTCTCTGAGCAAGAGAAAGGGACCTGAAGGGAGACGGCAAGGTTTGGAGAACAGGCCACACTGAGGTGGCCTATGGCAGGGCCAGCAAAGGTGCATGTTTTTCAGGGTCAGGTGGACAAAATGGAAGATAGCTGTCATCTTGCTTCAACCCAACAAGGGGATGCTCCCCAGGTGAAGTCCACACCCAGGGCAGGGGCTGGGGAGTGACTGTTCCTGGCAGGAGCTGTGGGATGATCGAGTGGGGCTGTATGGAAGAGCACCCGGTCCTCTGAGGAATCTGTCATAACCTCACAAGGACACCAGTATTTGGATGCTGGGCCACAGAGAAGGCACCAAAGGCCAATCTGTGTTGTAAAAAACAAGCCACGGTCAGAGAATGACACTCCAGCCTGATATGTAGAAAAATGTTGCCTCTGTTGCTCCCTTTTCCCCACCCCAAAATACTGAAGAAGTGAAAACCTAGAAGCTTGAAGGAAAAAAAGTGAATATACAGCTTTGAACTAGATATGAAATTAGTGTATTAAACTAGACCTGACTAATTTTATTAGCCTGAAGTTGTCAGAAAATTATGAAATCTATACAAGATATCATTCAGAGATGAGAAAGCAGAATTCAACATAGTACAGTAGAAAACAGATACTTAAAGATTGCATTGTTTCATATTTCTATTTCTATTAAGCTGAGACAACTCAATAAGCTTGTTCATTGGAATTTCTAGGTTATTCCACCCTGGGGCATGCTGTGTTACTATTTCAATGTCCTATTGAAGTCTATTTACTGCTTTTCATTTAAGATCTTTGCATCAATATTCAGAAAAAGAGATTATTCCATAGCTTTTTTAAAATATAATCTTGGTTTGATATCAGGGTCTTTCATAAAAGAAATTTAAAATATTTTCTTCTTTTCCTGTGCTCTGAAACAGCTTAAATATCTTAGAACTACACGTGGCTCAACATGCTAACATGACTCACCTGTGAGGTTCCCCGGGCCTACCACTCTTGTAGTGAGCAGGTGAGGCCCTGCTCTTCCTTCCTTTACCTTGTGCGGACTGAGCTGCTATTCTCCCCTCCCCCGTGCTACTTGATAGTCCGCCTATAGCATTGTGCTAGAACACATCCCCATTATTTAATTTCTAATTTGAATGTAAACGGCCAGTCACCAAATGTTTGCTCTTCACAACTTCTGGTCCTGGGTCAGAGGAGTGCATTTTGGGGCACATTGTGGGAGGACAGGTATCTCCCCACCTTCAAAGAGAATAGGATCCTGTGGGAGATCCTCAGTGAGGTAACCCCCCCCACCCCCCTCCAGGACAGTACCATGTGGAACAGGATCAGTGACAAATTTAAATAAACCTCCTGTGACTCACACATTGTCTTTTATTTTACCTTGGGATAAAATCTGGAAAATTTATTAATGGTGAAAATATACAAAAGGTGAAAGACTTCAAAATGTTTTCAGATTCTGTCCTGGTCTGACAATTTTTCAAGTCACAGATTTGTACCCAATCACTGAAAAGCAAGCCAACTAAAGTTCTCCAACTGTGCATCCAGGGGTCCCCTGGGAATCTTATCCTTCGGTCTCTCCCATTGCACATGTTTGTTCAGGGGGAGTGTTCGGGAAGCAGCAGGATCGCTTTCCTCGTCTGGTCAGCAAAGCCCCTCTGTAGATAGCGTGCAGCAAATATTGTCTCTTGTCAGGGGAGGCTGTCTTGAAATCCCATCATTTTTCCCTCTAGTCTTTCTCAGCCTGTAGTGAATGGAAAAGGGAGGACTGGGTTATTTCAGTCCCGGCAATGGACACATCAAAATTGCTTCCCTCTTCCCTACTCTCTTTCCCTTGAGGACCTAATTTATTTTACGCATTTTGACCTATCCCTGCTTAAAAACGACCTCTGTGGTGCTCTGTGGAGGCATTTCCCTCTTGCCGTTTTTGGCCCCCAGGCAAACCCACCGGGCCAAGGTTCCTCTGCACAGTGACGTCAGTCTGGTTGCTGGGCCCAGCTGGATGGAGGTGTGTTTTATGAAGTTCAACCCTGCACCCTGGGCCATAAATACACGTTGTGCACATAAATGTACAGCTAACATTGCCCAGACCCCTCCGAAGCACCATGTTAATAAGCAGACAGTAAGTCTTTAAAATATGGAAAAGCAGTTAATCTTTCCGCTGGCAAATCCTTTGTAGGGGGTTGTTTTCCTTTGCTCCAATATCGCTGCAGGCAGGGCTTTTCATCTCCTAGGATTTAGAGAAAAAGGAGAAGTTTACTGCGGGGCTTCACTGACAACACTTGGGGAGCCCTCCACTGAGAGGGTATGTGTCTCAAAAACAATAATGTCTTGTACTTGTCACTAAGCATCTGTATGGGGTAATCACTCTGGATCTGCCCTCAAGGAGCTTGAGCACTGGTAACTCCAATGCAAGACAGCAAGTCTGCTGCCTGTGATTGTGGACCCGCAGCAGGCCCAGGCGCCAGGGGCCCAAGCTCTGCCCTATTATGCTAGGTAGTCACTTGGCCTCGTTCCCCCATCTCTAAAATGGGCACAATTATGTCTTATTCATAGAGCTTCTGTTAAGATTTCACTTATCCTCTCTGAGTCCCAGTGTTCTCTATCGCAACATGAAAAAATTGATTTTCTTCGCCTTTATCATAATGTTCCATTTCTAAATGTTTTAAGGATACATGAACACATTCTCCTTGCAAAGAACTTCAGCATTACAAATTAAGTTCAAGCCTCCCTTGACAATTATTCCACTAGTCTTCTCTCCCCTCCACTGTCCTCCTCTTCTGTACTACCCCTACCGCCTCTCCTCCCTTGCTCTCCTACTGATAGCCCTGTAGAAGGATCAGACCTGAGGGTGGGGGCGGGGGCTCAGCAGAGAGACGGTGCCTGGAGCCAGTACAGGCCAGCTCCAGGGAGAGCTGCTAGGGCAGGTTTGTAGCTTGCCTCTAACCCTCAGAGCAGCGGTGACTTTCATCCCTGTGTCTCAGGCAAAGAATGGGAGTTGCCAGTGAGCGGATTTAAAGATGACACTGGTGAGAGCTATCAGTCTGGAGATGACACGGTCTGTGCCTTACAGATATTTAATATCACTTGGTCCTTCAATTCCTTCTTATCTTTAGGAAGATATCTCATATGTTCTTTTATATTTGTGCTCAACTCACTTGAGTTCTATTTTTTAGTCCATTTATTCTTTCTATATTTAACATAAGTCACGGAATACTTACTGATTTGTTATTTATTCCCCAGACATCTGATAAGTCTTGTTCATCCTATTTATTTTTCTGATTCTCTATAACAGAATTAAATATTCTTAAATATTCATACTTTATTTATAATTTTGCAACATAATTTTTCTATTTACTGTGTTTTGGGTATCCTTTCATGACAGTAAATAGAGATCTCCTTTACCTTTTGTCTGATGCTGAGTAGACCATAGACTCACAGACTGTTGCTTATTCAAACATCCCTCTCTTGATGGACTTTCAGGTGGGTTTCATAGATTTCGTCCTCTCAAAGAACAATGCTACCAAGAGCATCTCTACATGACTTTTGGGGTCCTGAAAAAGAATTTCTCTTACTGAGAAATTAAACTACTGAAAAAATAGGATCTAAATGATTTCCATTATAATAATAAATTCCTGTAAAAATTCACTTTTACACCAGCGATATAGAATAATATTCACTCCTTCAGACTCTCCACTAGTAGGACAGGTTTAAAGTTTTGTCCATCTGCTGGTGAAAAGTGCATCTTATCATTTTAATTTATATTTTTCTAATTTTTAGCAATTATGTATGTGTGTGTGTGTATATATATATCAGTAGTGTGTGTGTGTTTCCACAACCATTGTAGTTCCTTCCAATTATTAGTTTATCTTTTTATGTTCAGTAAAGTTTGGTAATTCTCTTCATAAAGAAATGTCATTTACTAGATTTAATCTTGGGCATTTCTTAGTGATTGTTGATGCTATCAGTAGTTCTTTATTTCATAAATATTTTTCCATTGGTTATTGTCAGTGTCAGGGAGAGACTGTGGTTTTATACTCTGATTATGTAATTGGTCAGCTTGGTGAGCTCTTTTAGTTCTAATAGTTGGTCAGTGGGTTCACACGGGTTTTCTGTGAATACAGTAATATCTGACCTTTGGGTGATTTAGTGGCATTCACTTGCGGGTAGGTTCTCAATGAGCATTTCAGTTATTATCATGACTGTTTGTCTGCTTATGTTTCCTGTAGCTTGGCCAAATATTGATAATTTATACTTTATTTCCAAAGATGTGCTTGCTCTAAGTTTTCAAATTGTTTACAATAATATACATAATAATGACTTAAAATGTTGTAAATGTCTCTATTCTCCCAGTTTTAATATGACTTCTTTCTTTTTTTTAAGTGTTTTTATTGATTATGCTATTACAGTTTTCCTAAATTTTCCCCTTTATCCTCCTCTGCCCTGCCTGCCTAACCCTCCAGCATTCCCCTCCTAGTTCATGTCTGTGGGTTATGCATATAAGTTCTTTGAGTCCTCTGTTTCCTATACCATTTTTATCTCTCCCTGTCTATTTTATGCCTACCAATTATGCTTCTTCTTCCCTGTACCTTTTCCCCCCATTCCACCCTTCCCCCTCCCCACTGAAATCCCTTCATATGATGTCCATTTCTCTGATTCTGTTCCTGTTCTACTTGTTTGCTTAGTTTTTGTTTTCATTGTTTTTCTTTTCTTTTAGGTTCATTTGTTGATAGTTGTGAGTCTGTTGTCATTTTATGTTCATGTTTTTTATCTTCTTTTTTTAGATGAGTCCCTTTAACATTTCATATAATAATGGCTTGGTGATGAACTCCTTTAACTTGACCTTATCTGGGAAGCACTTTATCTGCCCTTCCATTCTAAATGAAAGCTTTGCTGGATAGAGTAATCTTGGATGTAGGTCCTTGCCTTTCATGACTTGGAATACTTCTTTCCAGCCCCTTCTTACCTGCAAGGTTTATTTTGAGAAATCAGCTGATAGCCTTAAGGGAACTCCTTTGTAGGTAACTCTCCCCTCTATTCTCTCTCTATCTTTAATCTGGGTAACTTAATGAAGATGTGCTTTGGTGTGTTCCTCTTTGGGTCCAACTCTCTGGGCTTCCTGGACTCCCTGGAAGTCTACTTCCTTTGCCAGATTGGGGAAATTTTCCTTCATTATTTGTTCAAATAAGTTTTCAATTTCTTGTTGTTGTTCTTCTCCTTCTGGTACTCCTATTATTTGGATATTGGAACATTTCATGTTGTCCGAGAGGATTGTAAGGCTCTCTTCCCTTTTTTGAATTCTTGTTTCTTCGTTCTGTTCTGGTTGGATGTTTATTTTTTCCTTTTGTCCCAAATCATTGCTTTGAGTCCTGATTTCCTTCCTGTCACTGTTGGTTCCCTGAATATTTTGCTTTATTTTATTTTGGGTATCTTTCATTTGTTTTTTCATTTTTTCAACCAAGCTCAGTCAGATCTGTGAGAATTTTAATTACCAGGGCTCTAAATTCTCCATCAGATAGGTTGACCATCTCCTCATTGCTTAGTTCTCTTTCTGAGGTTTTGCTCTGTTCTTTCATTTGGGCTGTAGTTCTTTGTCTTGGTGCAGCTGATAAGTTGTAAGGGGGCAGGGCCTTAGGTATTCAACCAAGCATGGCAACCCTCTTTGCTGCATTGTGGCTCTGCTGGTCTGGTTGTTTTGGTTGACTTTTTTCTTTAATTCCTTGGTTGTCAGAGTTCCATGCAGTTTGATTCTCCGGCACTTCTGGTTGTTTATTGATTTTAGATTGGCTGTTATCCTCTTGGTTGTGCAAGGAAGCGAAGGGTTTCTACCTATGCCTCCAAACTTGGCTGGAACTCCTATCTTTCCGATATGACTTCTTTCTTGATCAGGAATGCCAAAAGTTGATTTATGTCAGTGTTCTTTTAAACCAGAGTTTGGTTCTTTCAGTTATCTTCACATTTTTATTTGCATTGTATTCTTCTCCTTTTATCTTTATAAATCCATTCTGTCATTGATTCTGTAAATATTTTCTGAAAATCTGCTGTGTCCCAGGCACAATTCTAGGTATTGGGTGAGAGTAACAGACTGTGGGAAGACAGATGCCACAGTCTCACCAACTAACATTCTGTTAGTCTGTTGTGAGGGGGCAGACAGTGAGCAAGTAAGGAGCAAGCAGAGGTAAAGGAGATTGTGAAGAGAGGTGATGTCCCTAGAAGAACTGATTCAGTGGTGAGGTAAGGACTCCTGCCTTATTAGAGTGGGTTTGTGAAAGAAGAGAGGAATGAGAAAGGAGGGAGATGGTAGATTATTCTTTTTATAGGAGTTTTATTATAAAGGAGGGCAGAAAAATAGCAGTAGCTAGAGATAAGTTTATGGGAAAGTTTTGTTTTTCCTCAAACAGGAGACAGGACTGCATGTTTGTAAACTGAAGGGCATGGCTAGTGGACAAAGGGGACTATTTGTGCAGTGATCACCTCTCTCGTCTCTCATCAGTCACCTCCTTGCAGAAGCCTCAGAGCTGCCTTTGGAGAGGGACATCGATACTCAGCCCAGGGTACCAGAAGAAAGGCCAAATAGAGTGGCACAGGGGCAGCTTATGTTTTTATTTTTCCTACTTTTCCATTCAAAAATTTAGCTCATTTATTTGCAAACTTCCTTTCCCACTAAATGTAGTTAAGGACATTCTGTACAGATTTGAGTCATGGTTGTTCTCACATTCTCAATGGTTAATGGAATATGTTTTTTAACCTTTAATTTCTACTGCTTTTATCTTTTTGCTATTAATTTCTAATTTTACCCTACCATAGAGAAGAAAATGTAAGTAATCATTCTGCTCTTTGGAATGTGTCATGGTTTCTTGTGTTTGAAAATAACTTGAGGGGCCAAATATATGTTGACAGAAGGTAATTTGACTTTGGGTGGTGAGCATACAATGTGATATACAGAACGTGTATCACAGAAATGTACACTTGAAACCTATATGATCTTATTAACCAGTGTCACCTTGATAAATTTAAAATTTTTTAAAAGAAAACTTGCATTCTACATTGTTTATATCTGAAGAGTTTTTGCTCCATGTTTTAATAGATCATGCATTCATCAATCACTTCATTGTTTCTATCAGTTTGTATACTATGGTCATAAAATTTCTTGTCTATTAGGCTATTATACTATTTTTAATACGAAAAATTATTCAGATTAAATGAACCACTTTCTTTATTACATTTTAATGATTTTCCCTTTGAATATTTGTTTAGTAATATTAACCTGTTCCTGTCCTCTGTTGTCAGCATTTTTCTGGTAAATCTTTTCCTGTCATTTGACATCTCTCATCTGACCTCTTTTCTACGTCATTCTATTTCAGGAGTTTCTGTTGCAGACATCATAATGCTGGTATTTTGTAAATGCCATTTAAGAGTCTCTGTCTTTTGTATGTGAATCTAATCACCTCACATTTATTGTGATTGGTAATAATTTTAGACTTATAATGTCAGTTTTTCTGTGTGTGTGTACATTACTTACCATGCTATTTTTAGCTATTATCCTTAAATTGTAAAACATAATTTTCTATCATTATCTACAGTTACCTAGAATCAATTTTCCTCTGGACCTGACATGCATTTTACTTCCTTTGTGTTGCTCTGTTTTCTTCATCTTAAGTATTCCCATTGAGAAGTTGGCGTCATTCTCATCACTCCTTAAATAATTTGTTTCTAGAGAACATTTTAGGATTGGTCTATATCTTTAATGATCTGAAGTTTCATTCATGCTTGAATGGGCCCTTATTATGAAAAATATATAATTTTTCATCAATTGGAAAACATTCTCTCCCTTTGGAACTTGTATTTCATACTTTTTATCTTTTTCTCCTTTATTGAACATCTGGTAGATTCATTTGGCTTAATTTTCAAGTCAACCATTTGTTCTTTAAAGAGTTGTATGATCTTGGTTTTGCATTATTCAGAGGCTCTGTTAATTTTCCTCAACATGGAAGTCATTTTTTCTTTGATGAGAGCCATCTCAGGTAGGTTATATTAATTCTGATAGGTGTAATCCATTACAGAGACCAACTGCTAAAGCAATGTCCCTGAATAGGTGAGAAGACACCTAGTGCTAAAAGGGAGAGATAAAGCAGAGATTTTAAAAGTTTTATTGAGAAAGCACAGCTGAATTTCTTTCTCAGGCCAACTGTAGTTGTGGAGAAGGGCAGGAAGAGCAGAAGGCAATATCCCAGGGTGTGGACAGTGGTTTGGCATTAGGGGGACATTGTTAAGCAATGGCATGCCCTGTTTCCTGCTATGGATGAAAAAGATAAACATCATTGTATCATATAAGATGAACAGGCACTGAGCATTTACAGAAAGGAAGCCAGTTGTGTTGTAATCTCAGAAGTGTCCTTTGATAATTCAGTGTACCAGGTGGTAACAGATAAAAATAAAAAGGGGTCCTTTCTCCTTTCTAATTTCCCACTAAGCAGAAGGATTTTCCTTCATTGGATGATTTTAGTAAATCATGATGATACAATGTAGTGAATAGAACAAATTTGTTGACAGAAAGGTAAACAAAGATAAAATGTATGGAGAAATCAAACATTTTGTTAGGTTATAGTTTATTTCATCCAACTAAATTGAATTTAATGAGATATCATGGAAAGTTATGTGACAGGGATTGTAGATCTGGGGATAAATATTTAGCTAATCTGTTGGGTCTGAAAGAATGATATTTTGGTCTCTAATTTGTTCCTCTGGAGAATCAGTAGTATTATTAAAGGAGTACTTTTATGGTGGTGTTACTTTGCCATTTCACTGGGTTGGGTAATGGATAAACAGGTGTCAGTATACTGTGCTGTTGGACCCAGAATGTCAGAGCTGCTACACAGCCTTAGTACCAGCACAGGTTGGACTCCAAGATGGGTGGAATTTGTTAAAGGGCTAGCATTAATTTCATCCAAACACTGTGCCTGTATTATGGGCAGACATCATGCAAAGCAGTGCAGAGAAGGGTTTAGGAAGTTCAATTCATCTTTGATATCAATATGACATAGCTTCGGTCTATCTGTAGGAAAAGGAGAAGAGAAAAATCCACTTAGAAGAACATCAAATGCAACTTTTGATAATGTTTAGGAAGGAAATGAGGCTTAGAAAAGCCTAACTCTTAGGCCTTGGAAATTGAAGTGAATTAGCCAAATGCGACTCTACTGTTTTGTACATACAAACTTCCAGTCTTTCCAAGGTGAGTTTTATGAGCTGTTTTGTCTAGAGCTGTAGGTTATAAGCTATTGTCTTCTTAGTGCAACTTGGTATTGAGAGTGAAGAGCCTCTTGGAAAAGGTAATGTTGGCAGTAAAGCAGTCTCTGAAACTTGTTTTCCAAAATATAGTAGTTATCACCCAATGGGAAAGTTTTCTTTCTGGCTCTTCACCTGAGGAATGATAAATAACCGCTCGCTGTGTCCTTGCCTCTTATTCCAACAGGTCTTTTGTCATCCAGCAAATCCCAAGCAGCAATCTGTTTATGGTGGTGGTGGACAGCAGCTGCGTCTGTGAGTCTGTGGCCCCCATCACCATGGCACCCATCGAGATCAGGTATATCCTTTTGGGCAGAGGCCCAGCGATGGCTGCTGAAGCCTGCAAGGGCATCAATAGTCAAGATTCCTGGGGGAGAAATATTAGGGAGGGGAATATGATATCCTTTCCGCTGGTGGAGAGGAAAATAAATTGCCAAGGGAGTTTGGTGCCGACTTTAAGCGCCGACACAGAGTAAGGGAAAGCAACATTTTGGAAATATGCCTTAACTACAGTCAACATAATGAATCTCTGAAATGTGAGCGTTTAAAGGCCCAGAAGATCAGGAGGCGCCCGGAATCTTGTCATGGCTTCCATCCTGAGGTCAGTCCAAAATCCCTTCCTGTTCTCTCTTCCCATCAGATTTGCCATGAGACTCTCACTATAGCTGAAAGGTTTACTCGTGAGAAAACAGTCCTCTTCAGCTATAGCAAAGAATATACAGGGAGGCTGATGATTTCTGCTCTCAGCCCCTCCGTGCCTTCTTGGGAAGGGCTAATAGTAGTCTGTTCTTATTATACCCATGCCATATTTAAAAAGCCTCTCCACTATCTTTTCTGCTGTGGATGCGGTTCCATTTTATCACTTTCCAGTCTTACACACACACAAAGTGGCTCAGATCATTTTATTTTACTTATTTCAAATTGTGGTTAAAGTTATTTCCCCTGCTTATGTTTAGACAGCCTTTTATTTACAACAACTTCACGCAAAGCAAAAGTGGCGATATTTATACCAGATAAGGGGTCACAGTGTGTGAAGGTGGGATGATAAGCCTCTTAACCCCTCAACAGTGAATTCATAACTATGAAGGCCCTCCATTTACACAGAAAACCATGATCAGAGGAAAACTAACCTTAGTGCTGAGAAAAGTGAGTTTACTATAGATTTAGGTAAATTTTAAGAGAATACTTCCTGCATACTGAGAGCAAAAAATTTTAAGTATAACAAAAAACAGTTTAAAAAAAAAATTAAGTTCACACTCACCCTGAAAAAAATGGAAAACTTGCCTAGAATAATTACTGTAGGGAAACTGGGAAGGTATCTATTTTTTTAAATTCCACCAGAATAAGCTGAGTATTAATCTCAACTTTAAATATAAAATGATGTTAATGTTATCTAAGTCCTAGAAAGGATTTTAAAGTCAGTAGAGCACCAATAAGAACTTGGAATTTATTGAGAATGCTTGTTCTATATTCAAATGGGAGTTCAAGTTGAATAACAACAAATTATACATATATATGCCAAAAACACCTTTGATAAAATTCAATGATCATCCCTAATCAAAGATCTATGTAAAATGCAAACACAACCAATAGTCCCACAAACACTAAAATCACTTCACTCAAAACCGAAACTGCATACTTAGACAACTAAAGTCACAAGAATGAAATTTTCTGGAGTTAATAAGATGATTAGTTTTGGTAACTTGATACAAGACAAACATTTAAAAAATCAGCGTTTTTTCCTCTAAGTTTCTGGACATAGTAAGATGAGGCCAGTGGAACAGAATAAAAACTCTTATATGTGACAAAGGTTCAATTGAAAAAGAAGAATATAAATCAGATTTAAATAGTAAAATAACAGTGTCACAAGAAACCTAGGGATTGGAGAGTACTTCCTATCTAAGACAAGTAAGCTATGGATTTTTTAACTATGTAAAAATTATAATTTTTTCTATGAAAGATATAAAAGTCAGTAGCCAATTTATGAAACTTGAAAAAATAGTTATAAATCAAATTATAAAGAGTACTTTTAAATTGGTAAGTCAAACAATTACACATAAAAATAAACCAGGAACACGAAACATACAAGTCACTTGGTGATCAGAATGAATACACAGGTAACAACAAAATATCTAGCTATAACCATTGTTGGTGAAAATACCCTGTGGGTCTGCTCTCCAAAGACGGCATCTGCACTATAGGCAGAGGCAGGAGCAGGAGCAAATATCATTATCTGGTAAGGACCTACATTCAACATTCTTTGTAGCAGTAAAGAGAAGATGAAAATATGTATGCACATCATAAGAATATAACTGAATGAAATAGAGCTAGAATAATGGAGATGGAGAGACTTGTATCAGTTAGTGGATAAAAAACATACTACATAAAGTAATGAATAATATTATTTTATTTTGTAAAACAGAGTCCTCCTTCCCCCAAATGAAAAGAAGAAACAAAACCTTTCATAGCCAAAATGATCAGGCTCCTTAGAGGTGATTTTTTAACTTACATTCTGACAGGGAAAAAAATTAGAAAGTCAATATTTTGCATTAACAATTTTTCCCAACAGACATCTCTACCAATAAATAGGCCTTTACCTCTTGAACGTTCTATATAATAGTATGCAAAGAATAATTTTTGAATATGTTACACATTTACAACTGAAATCAGAGGCTCTCGTTGCTAACCTGAGGACATTTAGACAAGTTCATTTCCCTGAATTATCTAGATCCCAAAAGACTTTGTTCATACAATCAAAGAGTGGGGAGAGTTCTGGGGACTCTGAGAGTTTTGGAAGGTTCACGGCATCTTGGAATCCATCTCTGCTCTAACCAACCCTGCCTTTGCCTGCAGGAGAATGCAAGGGAATGCGGGGCTGCACCAAGTCTCCAGGCCAAGATGGTTCTTATCCTGTTCCCTCTGCTTTTGCTGCTCTTCTTAAGGTGACACTGACTGAGCTGTTCTCTTGGCATGCTAAATTATGGATAAACTGTGAACCAAAATATGGTGCGACATAGAAGACATGAAATATAGTCCAACCATCAGCATCTCATGATTTTAAACTGTGCGTGATATAAACTCCTAAAGATATGTTGACAAAAATGTTATCTTTTTACTTTGCCAGTCATGTAAATGTGAGTTTGCTACAATGATGACCACCCTTCATCAGAAATGGGACCGCAAGTGGGCAGTGTCCCTTTTGCTTGAACCCCATTGAAATCAATTTAAAACTGTGTACTTTTTAAATAAAGTATATTAAAATCATCATCTCCTTGTTTGGGTTTTATCATCACTTTATTGCTGAGGATACAGACTGAAAAGTGCATGAAAAAGTTACCTATTCCAGACACCAGGAAACGATGGTTGCTGGCAGAGACTTCGCTCTAAAGATTCTAGACAAATATTTAACAATTGTTTTGATGCTCTAGTCTCAGTTATGAGAATATTTACAGAAGGAAATAAAAATATCATCTGCATGGGAAAATTTATTACATAGAATCCTGAATGTTATTGAACTAAACTTCAATAGAAATAATAATATGGATGAGAACACACGCTCCCATAATATTCAAGTTTTGAACTATTTGGCAATGGAAATAAAGAAGTCATAAATCCTAGGAATTCATTGTGAGGACTTGAAGAAGGAAAAGAACAATGACTACAAATGACTCTCAAGCTTATTGCTTGAGCATTTGGCTTCTGACTTTTCCCATAAACAAGAGATGAAATTAGATCTCAAATATTACAAGATGTGAAACTACCCAGACCTGTAAGCATTCCTAAGCATTGGATCCTGGACCAAAGAAAACAGATTCCATGATATCATGGTTACCAAATAAAGTGAAATAATTTCCATGCCTAGGTAGACTTGGAAATGCCTTGCTCCGCAGGACAGCCATCTAAAAGCCATATGGAGAATACCACTTAGACCCTTTTCTAAAAAACACATTATGTTTTTGATATTTTAGAGAAATTAATGTTATTATACTAAAATGATGCCAGCATTTATAGGAATATCAATACTACAGCGTTATACTTCTTTAAATTACTACTCCCCCAGTGTTGTTAACAATATAACAGTACTGTAACTTGCCAACCTATCACAGTGGGCCCTCATATTGTGACCATTGTGGTCATTGATATTGTTTACTTTTGTGCACTAAGTAAATGAATGAATTCATTTGGTGCTCACACAAATGTCAAAATGCATGATATTCACACTAACCAATTATAGCATAATGTTTTTACAAAAATAACATCACATGACCTATCAATCTCTTAAAAGTCTGAAGAACTGACAACAATAAGTCAAGTATATTATGTTATAATGCCCATAATTTCATGTAATGATGTAAAATATGTGCAATATGAATATGTATAATTTCCCTCCCTATCACATTCTGAAGAGTGGAGTGGCATCAGTTTTTGTATATTGTTTGTGAATAAAGACAGAATAGTTGAGCCACACTGCCGATCGATTATCAGGCATCACCTTTGTGTGAATTACCCAACTGCCAGTCCCTCAGATTCTCTGTTCCCTTAATGACTTCAACCAACTGGCCACTCCGGTGATTCAGTTAGATAACTAATACTTTTCTCCAACATCTCATGTCAAAAGCAGAAATCTTAATCCCTCTCTACCATACACTTTTCTTCTAGCCGACTCAGTTCCTCAGACCAAAACCCTGGCATCACCCTCGTCTGCGTTTTCCCCTCAGCCCACCATTCAGCAAGTCTCATGAGCTCTGTCCCCACTTCTGGCCATCCCTTGCTGCTGCCATCCTCTTTCAAGCCATCAGCAGCTGCTCCTTGCACCACATCCTCATTGTCCTTCACTCCAGGGCCCGTGCTCCACAGGGCAGCCAGAGCAATGTTCCTAAAACACTAATCATACCTCTGCTCACTGCAATTAGAAAATATACAGACCCCTTCATCATCATCTACAGAAGTGTTTCTCACACTGTCCTGGGCATTTGAGTCATCTGAGGAGCTTTCAAAAATATTGGTTCTTCAAGGCAGGACCCGGCTGTCATATTCTTAAAAAGTGCCCCACGATGCTTCATATGAGGCCAAGCTTGAGAACCACTGGCCTGCGAGCCATACAGGGTCTCAGCTCTGAGTTCTGGCTCTGTCATGTGCCATCACTCCGTCCTACACTCACTGCACTCTGCTGGATGGCCTCTGTCTTTGGAAACCCAGGGTTTTGCTCTTCCTGTGCCCTCTACCTGGAAGGTTCCAGATCCTGATCTTTACATGGTCGTTTCTTCTTATCTTTCAGGCTGAGTGCCAATACCCCTTCTTCAGAGACACCCTGGTAAAATAGCCCTTCTCCCACAGCCACTTCGCTCTGCTTTCATTCTTCTTTACATCTGTATCTGTAGTCATTTTATGTTCCTTTTCTCCTGCTGTACTGTAGCGCCATGAGGGTGAGCACTTCTCTGACACTGTAGCTTTGTCTCGAGCTCTCAGAGCAGGTCTGGCGTATAATAAAAATCAAACCACCACCACCAGTAATAAACCTAGCAGTGAATGTTTACTGAGATCTGACTCTTTACCTGGTGCTACTTAAAATACTTACTTGTTTGATTAACCAGTGTGATCCTCACAACAGAGGAAGTAAGTGTGATTACAGGTGAAGAAACAAAGGCACAAGTAGAGAAAGTCACTTTCCCAAAGTCACACAGCAGGAAAATGGCAGAGCTGAAATTTGAACCCAGGCAATTTGGCTCCAAAGTCTGGGTACTCAGCTAATCAAATACTGAATGAATGAATGAATGAATGAATGAATGAATGAATGAATGAATGAATGAGCAATACCTTGTACTGACACATCTCAGGATGTCCCACCACTGACATTATTGTCACTTCCCCAAACTGCTGGGCCTCCACTTCCTGCTCTCCAATATATGCCTGCCAGCTCACTTCCTGCTACTATTCATATCCCCCAACCCCCAAGCCAACCTCCGCTGTCCATTCGCTCTGCCCCGTTTTCACTTCTCCATCAGTCTAGTTTAGAATCCGTAATTCACAACTGCAGTATTATGATCATCTGGGCTGCCAGGCCCACCTGGGTAGAACAATGGGAGACCCATAAAAATCTCAGTCATTGGTCTCATCTGGGCCACCAGCCCAATCCAGAAACATATTCTTCTGTGAGACAGCTTCTATCTCACTACCTCCAACAAGAATTTCAGACTTTCTTCATAGTCCACCCCCTTTCCCCTCCCCTCCCCTGATGATCAATTCTCATCATATGCTCCCTCTCCCTCTACTCGAGCTATATACCTCTTCCAGCTCCTCAAATATGCCAGGTGGACACCAGCCCCAGAGCCTTTGCTCTCGCCATTCTCTCTGCCTGGGGTACTCTTTTCCCCAGATATCTGTGTGCCTTACTCCCACACATCTTCCAATGCACAAGACAGCCCCACAACAAAGAGTTATTTGGCCAAAATGTACCAATAAACTTCATAAACCACTTCTGACACATTTGATCAGTCACAGCACCTTCTCCATATACTGCACAAATCCTTTCTTGCATTTCAATTGCATTTTTACCTTTCTTGAAATAATACAGCATAATATACTGAAAATGTTGCATATTTTCTTCCATCTTCAATATTAAAATGGATGTACAAAAAATTCACCAATTTTGATAAGTTTTTTAAATGCACGCTGATATAACAGCTGTCACAATACAATCTAACAAAATTCTTTCAAGTACAGTTAAAGACAACTAAGCACTACTAGACCCATCCATTGTATGGAAAAAACTAAAAAAAATTTGGCCAACCCAATACTTTAAGTGTTTGGTTTCTCTCCTGAGACCAATTTCATGCAGTGGGGAGTCTGTTGGGGCATTCCGTTGGTATGACTTTGTCACATACAGCCATCTGGAAGTGATGGTCGAGATGCCGCCTCAAGGAGCAGCCACACTCCCTGCTGAAGGCTTCGCAGGCACCATTTCCTCTAGCGTAGTGATTGCAAAGACTGGGCAACTTTGCTCCCCAGAGGACATTTGGCATGACTGGAGGAATTTTTTGGTTGTCACAGTTTGGAGCAAGAAAGGTGGTACCGGCATTTAGTGGGTAGAGGTGAGGGATTCTGCTAAACATTTTACAAAGCCCAGGATGGATCCCACAGCAAAGAATTATTTAGCCAAATACTTCAATAGTGCTTATGTTGAGAAACCCCACTCTAGTTCTTTAATAGTCATTAAGGTTTTGTCTTTATAAATGAGTAGATGTCATGGATCTTCTGGATCCCCATGTGGCATCTATATTATGGGTATTCACTCTTCCAATGCTAGCGATCCTTATACAGAGTAAGATATTGAGCTACAGATTCAATTTATTAGCAATCCAGCATGTCATAGCTTAACATATTCGGATGGTTGGCTTCTTCTTGTCATCCGGGCCTCAGCAGTCTTCCCCTGGCCACCCAGGAATACCCTCTCACTGCGTGGGCCGTTATCATCACAGCATGGTTGTCAGGAAGCTCTGACACTTTCCCCGTTACTGACAGACTCCTCCCCACAGCCTGTGACGGCTGGGCCTCATCTGTCTGGTCCACTGCTGTGTCCCGTTGGGCTTCAGTAATGCCCAGGAAGTGTTTTCTGAATGAATAAATAAACCACCCCCATAATACCACTTATCCAAGCCTTGTGTTTATAAGGTTCTATGCACAGAACTTGACATCATTTTGTGCACCTGCTTTTTTCCCATTTCCCTGATAAGGAAACTGAGCCTCAACCAGAACATTTCCCAAAGGTGCTAGAGACAGTAAGAGGCAGGGGCTCACTCCGCACCCTTTATCCTTGACCATTACAATATGAGGTACTACGGATGAATATGAGTCAATACCATATACCACGGTCCTACCCTGAAGCAGACCCTGGTCCCCTCAGATAGGTAGGACGTCAACATGGTAAATTAGATACGAAGAGCGTGACTCACTCTAGTGTGCTGGCATCACTGCTACTTGAATGGTAAGGTGAAGGGTGACAGAATGCAACTCAGCATAGTGTAGTATCATTTTCGTTCCCGCAAGTGTATGGAATAAAGTAAAGCATAAGATCCCACTGCTACTGCCAGCATTGGTGTCTTCGAGCAGTCACTGCCCTCAGCCTGTGCTGTGTAGCCCTGACCTGTGATACTGTGTGCCACATCACTGCTATAGCCCGTTACGTTAGGCTGCCAGGAATATAGTCACCAAAAATCCTACTACCAAGTTCTATACCAAATGACATCATACTGTCATCATCCTAGGTCCAAATGGTAAACAATAAACTATTGATGAGAGATAAATACTGAGTGACATCTTTTTAATAAGATATTGTCAACATGGCACGATATGTCACTACCAACCATAGCATCAAAAAAGGGACTACACTGGAGTCATACTGTCCTTATATTTATAAATATTTCTATACTGCCCTCGAATGTGTATTCAGTTGTGCTACCACCTAACCTCCAAGCTGTAGCAATAACCTTGGGGTACAGATGGGGGCATTTATTGAATGCTGACTCTGAAAAGCACATCACAACAATTACTTCACATATTTTCTTATGCTAATTGTGGGCACAAGCTGTGAGAACACACACATCTAAGAGTCAAGGACAGCTCTAAGGTTCAGAGAGACTACACCGCTTGACTGAGTCACACAGGCAGTGATGGATGAAGCCAGAACTTGAAGCCAGCATAATGGACCCCAGAACCTGTGTCCTGTTGCTTTGCTGCCATGTCAGCTTTCACCGTGTTACTTTCTTTTGGTGTCATGTGCTACCATCAAGACTCAGCAAAGAGCACTTCCAGTCAACCATATTGCACCATATTGTCTGCGATGCTGGCAGCAGCACTACTCCTGTATTATTTCAGATGCTGTTTTCACGGAAAAATTGACAATATTACTACCGCAAATATGGTACAGTAGTGACCTTTACCATCAATTTCAATAGCAATAGCACAATTACATTATACAATACATGCTTTTTCTAACAATAACACTGCTGTCCCCTGTGCGTAGTCCTACTTTCTACTTATTAGGATCTTATAGCTACTATGCTAATATGGCCTGGAGTTTAGCGGCAACAACGAAAGTGCTAATATGGAGCCCACTGGCCTATACTTTCTATAGTCTACCTTGTGTCTGGGAAAGCACCATGGTGACCACAAGTTTAGAGTGAAATAGCCAAGTGTCATTGCTCCTCAAAAGCAGGACTTCCTAATTGCAAATTCCTAATTTTTACATCACTAATACCATGCCTGACACATTAGGAATAACAACCACCTGACAAAGCCTCCATTTCTGGTTAAATCCAACTTTTTTGTTTACTCTCTGCCTCTCTCCAAGTAACAGAATATAGCTGGAGCAAAACATACCACAACCACACTTTGAATGCATGACAACGCATCTCAAACAGACACCGACCACAACACAATCATCTCACTGCATAAAATGCCATTGCGTATTTGCCTTCCTGATTTCTGAGGCACTGCATCAGACCTTCTCCTCTCTCCACCTTATCAGCTAAGGAGTCTGTTTCTCCAGGAAGAACACAGGTGTCAGATTGAGATGCTGCCATCTTCCCACAAAACATATTGAGTTTCCTCATCAGAACGCACTCCCCGTCCTCTCCTCTGATAACAACATGAATTGTCCCTGTCCTGTCTGAGGCTGCCCTCTACATGTGCCCTGCCTCCCTTTCTCTTTTGCCTCCCCTAGGGCTTTGCTCCCAGGTTTATCCCTCCTTCTCTACAGCATCACCTCTCTGCACACACATCCCCTAACGCTCCCACTTTCAAAGACCCTTTTTGAGCCACGCCCCTCCAATCATCACCCATTTTTGCTCCTTTCTTGCACAAATTTTAACTTCCTAACTTCCTAAATTCCTTGTGTGTGCTCCCTGGCTCCACTCTCTGACTTCTCATTCTTTCCTCAACAGACATCTGGGTGGACTCCTCCTCCTGCACTGAGCGGGCTCTTCTTGAGGCCACCATGATTCTCCGTGGGGCCAAGACCAGTGTTGACATTCCTGTCCTGACCTTAGGTGTCCTCTCAGCCACTGTTCTTGAAACCCTTTCTTCTCTTAGCCTCTGACATCCTCCTCTCTGTGTTCTCCTTCCTCATCAGGTGCACCTTCTCTCTTTGTAGATGATTACTGCCCTCTCTCTACCTTTCTTGTTGGCATGTCCTTGGTCTTGGTGCTGAAGCCCCTGCTCTTCTTCTCCTCCCCTCCCTCCCTAGGTCATCTCATTAAGTCCCCTAGTTCTAAAAGCCACAAATGTGTGCGTGACTCCCAGGTTCACCTCTCTAGCCATGACTCCTCCAATGAGCTCCAGACTCAGCTATCACTTCACATACCCATGTGGATGTACTAGAGGCACCTCAGTTTTGATGCACCCCAAACAGAGCTGTGTTTTCAATAGCAATATTGAAATACTACTTCCTGTTTTCCGATCATGCTACTCCAATCATGCTACTTCCTGTTTTCTCATCTCAGTAAGCAGCTTCACCAGCCCCAGCACACCACCCAGGGGCATAGCCCAAATGCTCTAAATGACCCTTACTCTTCTCTTCCTCACCCACATCTAATCCCCCAGAAAGTCCTCCTGACTATCTGTGCAAAAAGTATTTGAATTTTCCTGCTATGTTCCATCTCTACCACTAACCTTTAGTACAAGTCATGAGGACCTCACCACAGAACAAGCAAAGTAGCTTACTCAGCGGTCTCTGTGCTGCTCCTCACTCCCTCGCCTCCTACCTCTGGGTCCATTTTCTTCATAGAAGACAGGTCAAGTTGCGTCACTTTGCTCATCTTTTCATTGGAGGTGTACTATGTCTCCAAGCTATTTCAAAATGCATGAAAAATATAAGATGTCTTGATGGGTGAATAGAAAAATGGCTAGATGGTTAGATGTTATAAATAAAACACAGTAAAATGTTCATTGTGAATTTATAAGGTAGATAATAGATGGGAGTTCTACTGTAAAAATATTTTAACTCTTTTGTGAATTTGAAACTTTTACAATAAAATTCTGGGGAAAAAAATTTTTAAATAAATCTTCCTGTTGTCCTTAGGGGTAAAAAAATCTAAGCTCTGAAAATCTATAAGCTTTTCACCTGCACTCTGATCCAACAACCCCTTTCCACCCACAAAATGCTTCTTTCCTTCCTTCCTTTGTTCCTTCCACACACTAGCCTTGTTTCTGCCTCAGGGCCTCTGCACCTGCTCGTGTGCCTGGACCACTCTTCCCTAGGGTCTTCCTGTTGCTGACACCTTTTTTAACATTCAGGCCTCAGTTGGGATGTGTTACCTCTTAAAGGAAACCTTTCTTGACCATTGAAATGAAGTATCCATTCAGTGAGTTCCTATTTTATTTTCATTGGAGCCCTTATCATTACCTGCATTGCTCTGTCTTCTTCATTGTGTACTTTCACCGATGAAAATATGTTCTACTAAAAATAGGAACTAGATACGTCTTCACTCTCATGCCCCAGTGCTCATTAAATGTCTGTTTGTGAATGAATAACTGTTACAACAACCACTGTGAAGTAGATACAAACATCCTCATTTTACACACAGAGCTTAACCTCCATAGCCTCAGTATCCTTATTTCTAAAGCAGGAGTGTCAATACCTATGTCATTACTGAGCAATTCCAGGGCTTGCATTTGAAATGGTTTATTTTGAAATCACTACCTTAAAGAGACACTTGCACCCTCATCTTAATTGCAGCATTGTTTACAACAAACAACACATGGAAATAACCTAAATGTCGGCCTACAGATGAATGGATAAAGAAAATGTGGCATCCCCAACTTTCTAAGGTTTTGTTTGAAACAAAAGCTCTTTCTTAAAAGGGTTCAGTATCTAGTGATTCTAAAAGTATGGAAGGGCAGCTCTGGATTAAAGCAAGGAGAAATAAACCTTCCCAGGCCTGAGAGCAAGAATAGTAAGAGGAGCAATAAGAAGAAAACAGGAAGCAACATCTGTTATGTGCTTTAAATGTGCCCAGCATGTCACTAAGCACTTTGTTCACAATGGCTGCTGTAGTGGCAAGCCATTGTGAACAAAGTGCGAAGCTGTTGGTCTGGCTTCAAAACCCTCCCCCTTACCTACTTTCAACAACAACTTGACAGCTGTTGGTCTGGTTTCAAAACCCTCCCCCTTACCTACTTTCAACAACTTGACAGGAGGACCTCTGACCCATCCTTCCAGCTTTTATCATCTCTCCCAGGCATTTGTGCCCACCATGCAGCAAACCCATCCTTGATGTCTGAGTATTTGGCTCCCACACCAGGACTAGAGAGGAAGTCCCCTGATGGGAGGAGAGACCCTTGGTTCTGTATCCCAGCGCTCACACAGTGATGGGAACAGAGTGAAAGATCTCAAGTTCCCTTCAGTTAATCACCCAGTCCCACCCATCTTTTTTTCTGTCTTCCACATCTGGCCCCTCCCTTACTACCCTTACCCCCATCCACATCTGCTCAAGCCTTTGCCACTCCTCACTGAAGGGACAGCCTCCCAGCCCAGCTGCCTAGGCTCCTTCCACGGAGGAAGGATGTGCAGAATAAATCTTTGAGTTAGACAAATGGGAAATTGAGTACTGGCTTTGCAGTTTACTGAGTAAACTCAGTAGCTTTTGGTCAATTTCTTAACCTACCTGAAATGTGGTCTTCTCATCTGTAGACAGGTATAACAATAGGCATCGCTATAGGACAATTATAGGGAGTAAATATTGTCAGGTAGATCAAGTGTAAAGGTGGTGCCTGCCACAGAGGAAGCACTCACTAATATCACCCATTACTCAAATTCATGGTAAAGGTTTTATGCAATTGAAATAACAGCCATCTTGGATTACACACTTTTCTGTTTAAAAATCTTAAGGGGCTCCCTGATGTCCTCCAAACGAAGCTCAAAGGCCTTAGCTTGTAATCATGCTCTGACTTACTGGATCTTCCCAGGATTCATACCAGAACCAGTTCTTGGGCTTTCTTTCCGTCCATGCTGCCAACAGACACAGCCTAAGCACGGAGGTCCTTGTCTGAACTTCACATTTCTCCCTTTCCAAATCTCAAACAAAAATTCCCAGCCACATGGTAGGCATCTTAAATGAATGCAGACCATCGTCCCATGGAAGCACATGAAACCCATTTTAGTGAGAGCACGTGGCAGGAGGCCTGACAAACCCCACGGAACCTCTCCTAATGAGTGAAGTTTGGAAATAAGGCTGCCTTTGGTTTTAGAAAGAATGAAGTTGTTCTAAGCTCTAATGATGAAAAAAATCAGCTTGGTGTAGGGAAGGCAAAGGTACTGATATTCTTAAAAGTACAGGCCTTTGGAATAAAAATTTAAACCCCTGGGAATTACAGTGTAAACTGTTTGTAAACTTATGGGTTTAATATGAATTGAGTCCTTTCCAATTACCATTAACCTACCACTTGAATCCATTATGCAATCATGACTCAGTAAGTCCTTTAGAATACCACTTTCAAACATGATGGGAATTAGACTTTGTAAATATTTTAAATTGCCAGTTTAAAATTAATTTGACTCATTTGCTTGCTGGTTGACAGTAATTTATGAGAAGTGGAGCTTTTTCTGTAATCCTATATATGATTCATGAGTTTTTTAAAAATTCATGTGAAAAAAACATAGAGTTTTCAAAAAATTCATGTGAAAAAAACATATTGTTTTTGTCGTGAATTCTGCCTGCAGAAATCGTATGCAATGGCAGGCGTATGAATAAATTCACACATAATACACTGGACTAGAAATTCCGGGACCACATGACCCCTCCATTATCATCTGGGAGAGGCCCGAGCTCATCTTGACTGGCTTTTTATTGCTGTTCTCAGGGACAGTACATCAGAATGGTCTTCATTAACTATGCATAGATTGTAGATTTACATTAGGTGGTAGACGCCCAAGATGGGCATCAAAAGGATAGATATGCAAATGGAAAGACAATAGGCTTCAAGGAGAACTTGAAAGGAATAACAATACAGGTCTAGGCATGTATTAGCATAAGTTCTTTTGATTCATGGAGAGAGAGGTTTTATCATGAGCAAGTTTTAACTCTAGGAAATATGCCATCCTGATTTACCCACAGGAAATTCCGCTGTCACACACGTGGGTCCTGCTTGCGTCCCATGTTCTACGGGAGTATTTTCTCCCTTAGACGTGAAACATTAGAGCTACATTTCCCATGGTGAGATGCCTGAATTCCCTTTACGTTATGAGTATTCTCATTTCTCCAATTCCTTGCCAATACTTATTATTAAGTTCTCTTTATTATAGCCACCCTAGTGGCTATGAAGTATTATCTCATTGTGCTTTTGTTTTGCATTTCCCTAATGGCTAATGATGAACATCTTTTCATGTGCTTAATGGCCATTGTTATATTTTCTTTGGAGAAATGTCTATTCGAATCCATTGCCATTTTTAAAAATTGGGCTATTTGTTCTTTTATTGTTGAATTGTAGCAGTACTTTATATATGTGTCATACAAGTTCCTTCTCAAATACATACTTTTCAAATATTTTCTCAAATTCTGTAGTTTGTCTTTTTTGTTTGTTTGTTTAATGGCAAACTATATTGCTTTCTACCAAGAATTTCTGGCATCTATCTGGCTTACAAAATTCTTTCAAATTTCTCTATGATGTTTCCAAGGATTTTTAAAAACTTCATCTTTATTGTATTTTTTCCATTACCATTTTGTCCCATAATACCCCCCTTCCCCCAGCAATCCCCACACTGTTGTCCATGTCCATGAGTCCTTTTTCCTTTTTGCTCAGTCCCTCCACCCCCTCACCTCCCCAGCACAACTAGCTGTCTTCTGCTCTCCATCTATGAGTCTGTCTCTGTTTTGCTTGTTAGTTCAGTTTGTTCATTAGATTCCATATATGAGTGAAATCATATGGTATTTGTCTTTCTCTGACTGGCTTATTTCACTTGGCATAATGTTCTCCAGGTCCATCCATTCTGTTGCAAAGGGTAAAATTTTCTTTCTTTTTTTTTTTTTATGGCCAAGCAGAATTCCTTTGTGTAAGTGTCCCATAGTTGTTTTATCCTCTCATCTACTGATGGACGCTTGGACAGCTTCCATATCTTGGCAATTGTCAATAACGCTGAAATGAATATAGGGGCACTTACGTTCTTTTGTATTACTGTTTGTTTTTGGTTTCTTTGGGTGTATTCCCAGATGTGGAATCACTGGGTCAAAAGGCAGATTCATTTTTAATTTTTTGAGGTATCTCCATACTGCTTACTACCACAGCGGCTACACCAGTCTGCATTCTCACCAACAGTGCAAAAGGGTTCCCCTTTCTCCACATCCCCACTAGCACTTGCTGTTTGTTGATTTATTGATGACAGCCATTCTGACAGGTATAAGATGGTATCTCATTGTGGTTTTAATTTTTATTTCTCTGATGATTAGTGACTTTGAGCATCTTTTCGTATGTCTATTGGTCATCTGTATATCCTCTTTGGAAATATGTCTATTCAGGTCCTTTGCCCATTATTTAATTGGGTTGTTTGTTTTTTTGGTGTTGAGTTTTGTGACTACTTTATAAATTTTGGATATTAACCCCTTATCAGATGTATCAGTGAATATGTTCTCCCATTCTGTGCATTGTCTTTTTATTTTGTTTATGATTTCCTTTCCCGTACAAAAAATTTTAGTTTAATGTAGTCCCATTTATTTTTCCTTTTGTTCCCTTGCCTGGGCAGATATTCTGGTAAAAAATTTCTATAGGCAATGTCTGAGATTTTGCTGCCTATGTTTTCTTTTATTATTCTTATGGTTTCAGGTCTAACATTTAAGTCTTTGATCTATTTTGAATTTATTCTTGTCTGTGGTGTAAGGAGGTGATCTCATTTCATTTTTCTGCATGTATCTGTCCAATTTTCCCAACACCATTTATTGAATAAACTATCTTTAGCCCATTGTATGTGCTTGCTTCCTCTCAAATGTTCATTGACCATAAATTTGTGGGTTTATTTCTGGATTCTCTATTCTGTTCCATTGATCAATGTGTCTGTTTTTATGCCAGTACCAAGCTGTTTTGATTACTGTGACCTTGTAGTATAGTTTGATATTAGGTAGCATGATTCCTCCAACTTTTTTCTTCTTTCTCAGGATCTCTATTGCTGTGCAGGGCCTTTTGTGGTTCATTATAAATTTTCGAAATATTTGTTCTAGTTCTGTGAACTATATCATTGGAATCATGATGGGAATTGTATTGAATCTACAGATTGCTTTAGGTAGTATGGATATTTTAATGATGTTAATTCTTCCTATCAATGAACATGGTATGTGCTTCCACTTATTTGTATCTTTTTTGATTTCTTTCTTCAATGTCTTATAATTTTCTGAGTACAAGTCTTTCACATCCCTGGTTAGGCTTATTGATAGGTATTTTATTTATTTTTTTTTTGAAGCAATTGTGAACTAAATTGTTTTCTTAATTTCCCTTTCTTTTAATTTGTTATTAGCATATAAAAATACAGCTGACTTTTGGTTATTAATTCTCTATCCTCCTACTTTGCTGAATTCATTGATCAGTTCTAATAGTTTCTTGGTGGAATCTTTGGGGTTCTCTATGTACAGTATCATATCATCTGCGAATAAAGACAGTTTTACTTCTTCTTCTCCAATTTGGATGCCTTTTATTTCTTCTACTTGTCTGATTGCTATGGCTAGGACTTCCTGTACTATGTTGAATAAGAGAGGTGAAAGCTGACATCCCTGTCTTGTTCCTGATCTTAAGGGTAATGCTTGTAGTTTTTGCACTTTGAGTATGATGCTGGCAGTGTGTTTGTCATATATGGCCTTTATTATGTTGAGGTATGTTCCCTCTGTTTCCATTTTGCTGAGAGTTTTTATCATAAATAGTTGCTGGATTTTACCAAATGCTTTTTCCGCATCTATTGATATGATCATGTGATTTTTATCCTCCATTTTGTTTATGCAGTGAATCACATTTATTAATTTGTGAATGTTGTGCCAACCTTGCATTCCCAGAATAAATCCCACTTGATCATGGTGTATAATCTTTTTGGAGCATTACTGTATTCAGTTTGCTAATATTTTGTTGAAGATTTTAGCATCTATGTTCAGCAGAGATATTGGCCTATAATTTTCTTTCTTTGTAGTGTCTTTATCTGGTTTTGCAATTAGATAATGTTGACCTTGTCAAATAAATTTGGGAGCCTTCCCTCCTCTTGAATTTTATGAAATAGTTTGAGAAGGAGCGGTGTTATTTCTTTTCAGAATGTTTGGTAAAATTCACCAGTGAAGCCTTCCAGTCCAGGGCTTTTGTTTGTTTGGAGTTTTTTATTACTGCTTCAATTTCATTACATGTCATCTGTCTATTCAGATTCTCTGATTCTTCTTCATTTATTTTTGGAAGATTGTATGTTTCTAGGAATTTATCCATTTCATCCAGATTGTCCAGTTTGTTGGCATCTGGTTGTCCATAATATGAATCTGGTTAAAACTTTTTCAATCTTGTTTATCTTTTCAAAGAAATGGCTCTTGGATTCATTGATCTTTTGTATCATTTTTTAAGACTATTTCATTTATTTCTACTCTGATCTTTATTATTTCCTTCCTTGCACTCACTTTGGGCTTTGTTCATTGTTCCTTTTCAAATTCTTTTAAAAGTGGAGTTAGATCATTTATTTGAGCTTTTTCTTTGTTGTTTTGTTTTGTTTTGTTTTATATAGGCCTGTAGTGTTATGAATTCCCTTCTTAGGATTGTTTTTCCAGTGTCCCACAGATTTTGGATTGTTGTGTCCACATTTTCATTTTTTTCAAGGTATCTTTTGATTTCTTCCTGGATCTCATCATTAACTCTTTCTTGTTTAATACATGTTATTTAGCTTCCATGTCTTTGCATGTTTTTCAGTGTTCTTCTTGTGATTGATTTCTAGTGTCATAATGTTATGGTCAGAGAAGATGCTTGATATGATTTCAATCTTATTAAATTTATTGAGGCTTGTTTTGTGTCCTAACATGTGATCTATCCTAGAAAATGTTTCATATGCACTTGAAAAGTATGTGTATTCTGCTGCTTTGGGGTGAAATGCTCTGAAGATATCAATTACATCCATTTGATCTAGCATGTCATTTAAGACCACTGTCTCCTTGTTGATTTTCTTCCTGGAAGATCTATCCATTGAAGTCAATGGGATGTTAAAATCTCAAACTATGACTGTATTTTTGTCGATCTCTCACTTTATGTCCATCAAGATTTGCTTTATGTATTTAGGTGCTCCTATGTTGGGAGTCTAGGGTTGAATCCTCTTGTTGGAGTGTTCCCTTTATCATTAGTAGTGTCCTTCTTTGTCTCTTACTATAGTCTTGATTTTAAAGTCTGTTTTGTTGGGTGTAACTATTGCTACCCCGGGTTTTTTTCTTTGTCCATTTGCATGAAATATCTTTGTCCACCCCCTTATTTTTAGTCTGTATGTATCTTTCTATCTGAGATGGATGTCTTGGGGGCAGCATATACATGGGTCTTGTTTTATTATCCATTCAGCTACCTTCTGTCTTTTGGTAGGAGCATTTAAACCATTCACATTTAAGGTGATTATTGCTATATACTTATGTAGTGCCATCTTATTGTTAGATTGTGTTCCTCTGTTTTGTTTTGTTTTTTCTTTCTATTTTTCTTCAAGCAAGCCCTTTAACATTTCTTGCTGTACTGGTTTGGTATTAACAAACTCTTTTAGATTTTTCTTGTCTGGGAAGCTCCTTATTTCCCCTTCAATTTTAAATGATAGTCTTGCTGGATAAAGTAGCCTTGGTTTTAGGTCCTTGCTTTTCATCACCTTGAATATTTCATGCCACTCCCTTCTGGCCTGAAATATTTCTGTTGAGAAATCAGATGCCAGTCTAATTGGTGTTCCCTTGTAGGTAACTACCTGTTTTTCTCTTGTGGCTTTTACGATTTTGTCCTTGTCCTTAAGCCTTGTCATTTTAGTTATGATGTGTCTCCATGTACACCTGTTTGTCTCCAACTTGTTTAGGATTCTCTGAACTTCCCAGACTTGTGACTTTTTCCTTCTCTAGATTAGTAAAGTTTGCAGTCATTATTTCTTCAAATAGGTTCTCGAGCCCTTGCTTGCTCTCTTCTCCTGGTATTCCCTTGATGCAGATGTTGTAATGCTTCACGTTGTCCAAAATGTTTAAGATCTCTTCTTTTAAAATAAAAAAAAATTCTTTTTTATTTTTGCTGCTCTGCCTGGGTGTCTTTTTCTACCTTGTCTTCCAAAACACTGATTCTATCCTCTGTTTCATCTAATATATTGTTTATTCCTTTCAATGTATTATTTATTTCAGATATTGCATTCTTTATTTCTCCCTGGTTTTTTTTTTTATGGTTTCTATGTCTTTTTTTTCATGCTGTTAAGTATCATTATAATTATTACTCTAAACTCTCTATCTGATAAATTGCTTCCTCCATTTCATCTAGTTCTTTTGTAGAATTCACTCATTCTTTCTTTTGAGGTCTGTTTCTTTGTCCTCCCATTTTGGCTACTTCTTTGTATTTTTAGCCTCAATTGTTAAGTTAATGGACAATTAAACCTAATCAGTTGTTAATCTAATCAAACTGTGATCAGCAGGTGGGCTTAAGAACCACAGGGTGGAGAAGAGTAATTCCTGTGGGCAGGGATATTGCTTCCCCTAAGGCTGATGCCATTCAAATAGGGGTACTCTGCTTGAGAAAGATGACTCCTTTGGTTATTTCTCCAGAGCCACCAACCCCAGACTCTCTTCAAGAGACTCTCTCCCCTCCTTTTGCCAGAGCCCAGGGTAAGTGGCTACAAATGAAATTTTGTGCATTGGCCCTTTAAGAAACTCTCTGCATCTCCAACTGTCTCTCCCTGGCAGAGAGAACCCTTGTTGTTTTTCATAGCTGGGTGTTATCTGGGTTCTATTCCAGCTCTGGTGCTATAGGCTGGGGAACCCAGCTTGGGGTTTAGACCCCACACTTCTCAGAGGGAACCCCCCGGCTGCTAAAATATCCTTTCAGCATTTCAGCTGCTGCCTGTGGAAGCCAAGCCAGCCCTCTTGCATCTCCTCCCTACTCCCTACCAGTCACATTGTGGTAAAGTGGTTTCTTCTGTCTGTCTGTGGTTATAATTGTTCTCTCCAGCTAGTGTTCAGTTGGTTATTCTGGATTATTTCTCTACAATTTAGCTGTAATTCCAGATTGGTCCTGGAAGGAGGTTAGTGTAGCTTCCACTTACACCTCTTCCTTCTTGGATCCTCTGTAGCTAACATTTAATAAATCTCCAAGGATTTTAAACCTCTTATGTCTAAAGCTGGACTTTTATCCTCTTTTCCCCTATCTCAGATCCACCTTATAATTATAAATCTGTTTAATTTAGCCCACTGGTCAACTAAAGCAGACACTATCTCTCCTTAAATCATTTTTCTTCTCATCACGCACCTCAGGTTCTGTCAAAAATCAAGTATGTTTTATTTCTGCCTACATCTAGGTGCTTGAAATCCTGCTACATCTGCTATTGAAGCCTAGGTTATGGTTTTATCCTGCCTCTTGTGTATTCTTTCAACAGCCTAATCCATACCCTTTCTTCCAGCCCAACCCTTCAAAATGCTAACAGAATGATGAAAATCCTATGGGACAGTATGACTAATGGTTACTAGTGTTGGTTCTGAAACCCAGCTTTCTTAGTTCAAATTCTATCTCTTCCACTTAACCTTTATTTCTAAATATCTCATCTGTAAAATGAGGGATTATAAAAAGTGCCTGGTATATAATGAGCATTCACTAAATGTTAGCTAATATTATTATTAAAATTATTGCCTTTTATTATTAATTAAAACTTTCCCAAGGTTTTGCTAACCTATGGAATAAAGTTGAAATATGTTGCTTTGGTTCACATGGCACTCCATGATGTCGGTGTAAGCTGAGGAAAAAACTACTGTGACTACAAAATCCTTGCAATTGTTTTCTAGCTTCACTCTTCAAAATGTGATACTGAGTATAGAGTTTTCAGGTGAAACTTCTTTCTAGGTGTTGTTGCTTTACTGCTACTACAGAACATGTAAAATTGGCTTTCTCTTTACCTGACAGAATGCTAAGCTCTCTCTATGCATGTCCACCTTAATTCTCACAACTGCTTTATAAGGTGGTTAGTATTGCTATGCCCAACTTCATAGCTGAGATAAATGAAGGGGTAAGTCTATTGTTCAAGATCACACAACTAGGAAGTAGAAAAACCTGGATACAGTCCCAAGTATCTTGGTTACCACATCCTAAGCTCTTGGCTCTGCCTCAGAAAGTTACTGAAGGGATGGCCATAGACATTCTCAAAGGCAGTGTGGGAAGGAATTTCAAGCACTTATTTCATATTTGTGATTCCTGTATAGAGTACATTTTCCATCTGGGAAGTCTATACACTGTTATCCAGACATCTGAAAATTTTGGGGACGGAGAAAACTTTAATGTAGTTTCTGAAATCTCTTGCTAAACAAATATTTCTCCTTGGGGGGCCAGTGTCTTCCTTTGTTGGCTGGACTATTGATAATTAACTCATTTTCTTGAAGCTAGTGGGTGTTTGATCCAGCTTTCCCTTTTCCCAGACAGATCCTCACACATGGTGAAGGGTCAGAGGAATGTATGACTACTCAGGGGAATCATCTTCCTCTTTGAGAGGTAATTCAAGGTACTTGGGCATTGGCAAGTGACTCAGGGCTGCCATCCTAACGAGCAGAGGCAGCACATGCCTAATTGCAGGCACAGGAGTTCTTCATTATCTAAAGATAATTAGTCCTGGAAAAATGCTACTTAAAATGAATCTATCAAAAATAGGAATGAAATTTTAAAAATAAACTATAAAGAAACGGTTATTTGAGGCTTTAACTTAAAAACAAAGATATCAATTATGAAAACAAGCTTATATTATTTAATATTTAACAAAATAGTGGGATACATTAAAATTCTCCTTTAGAAAATATACAGTATGAATTGAGTGGGTTTTTTTTTCAGCTGTTCTTTTTTAAAAAATTTAAATTTATTTTTAAAGAGAGGGGAAGGAAGAGAGAAACAGAGAGAGAAGGATTGATGTGATAGAGAAACAATGATTGGTTGCCTCCTGTATGCACCCTGACAGGGGATTGAACCCACAACCTAGACATGTGCCCTGATCAGGAATCAAACCAGCAAACTCTCAGTGCATGGAACACCATTAGAACCAACTGAGTCACGTAGCCAGAGTCTGAGTTTCTTTCTTAATCTTTGATATTCAAATCATTCCCTTTTAAAGCTCCAATAATATCCTCAACGAGGTTGATTTTCTATTTTGGTTTAAGTCTGCCAAATCCTCCTTGGTCCGTGGCTTTGAGTATGGCTAACTTGATTCTTAAACTTTCAGGGGCTCCAAGAAATTTTGCATCCTTAGCAAAGTTTGCAATTTCATGTTCCAATCAACTTGCCTTGTATTTGCCTTGTGTTGTCTCATACTTACATTGTATAATCAACATGAGACAGACCAACAAAGATGCTGACTGGCTGGGTTGGGAGAGAAGCTGAAGTTAAACAGACAGAGCTATGAGAGAGGGAAATATTTTAAATGGTATTTTTGTGCTGTGCCTTTGCTTCCTTATGCAAATTCATAATTTTGCCCCTTCTCATGATACTGATTTCCTTTACTGGCATATGATTTTCCAAATCCCAGGCATGGAGATTCACTGTAGACTCAGGTTACCTTGAAGGATTTCATATTACCTAGAGTTTTCTGAAATGCAAACTCGTTTTCATGGCCCCTGAGGCCCAGAGTCTCACCAGCAGCCCCACCATTCTACATTTTTATCCTCATCTCATGCTTTCCCCCTTGCTCACTCTGCTCTAGCCAAACTAGCACTCCTTATTCCTTGCCAAGCCCTTTGTTCCTTCTATCTCAAATGCCTATCCCGTGGCTAACTTGTCTTTCAGGTGTCAGTTCAACAGCAGCTTCTTGGCGAGACCTCCACTGGCCCCTCCACCTCAAGAGAAAACTTTCTCTTTAGTCACCCTTTTGCAAACCTCTTGTTTATCTCCTCAATAGCACCTAACAAAGTAAATAGCAATCTTGTTGGTTTCCCTTCTTATTTCTGTCTCTGAAGTCAGCATGTAAGCTTCGGGAGAACAAGGACTTTGTTGAATTCTCCTTAGCACACACAAAGCCTGTCTTAGTCTTCGTTAGGTGGAAAACTGCACTTAGCAATTGGTACATGGGGAGAGCTTGAGGTGAGATCACTCAATTACCCTGATTTGAAAAATTAATCAAAGCTCTCCTTTGGGGCCATTGAAAGAATCTTTCCTTTTTTTCTAAGATATTAGAAGCCAACTGAAACATTTTAGATTGTGGGGAGGGCTTCACAGGGAATTTTTCAGGGTTAGGAATTATATACAAAGGAAGTTATTAATTTATATACACTCCTCCCACCTAAGAATTTTGCCTCATTATCAAATTAATCACCTCATTTTCCCACTGAAGAGGAACACGGGAAGCTAGGTAAATGGTTCATTTGCTGGTGATTTTCATAAACTTCTCTAAGGGTTCTCAGGTTTACTTAAAGGGCAACTTTCCCAACTTTTTAAAGGCTGAAAAAAATTGGGAATATCATGAGAAAAATGTTTCATTTTAACTCATGGGCCATAACTGGATGATCCAGATCAGATTCTGGTTGGTGCCAAAGGGAGACAGTCCCCAAGTCCTTGGAACAAAGGACTGGTAAAACTAAACAAGATACAGAAAGATCAGGAATCCATGTTTTCCATTGCTAAGACCTCAGAAACCTATAAAAGCAGTTGTTTTATGGGAGCACTTAGCAAAGTATTGCCCAAGTCCATTTTAAAGGCTTGAAATCCTTTGACATATGGCAATCATTACATGTGCTCAGCTGTCTATCTTGCGCAACTCTTTCTTCTTCCCTCCTCCAAGGAAAGCGTTTCTGAGGCCCTACACTTACCATATTTTACAAGAAGCACTTAGCGGTGAGCGCGACTCAGCAGCAGTCTTAGGAAGAATAGTCCTGGCTAAGAGCTCCAGGAGCACCAAAGCATTTTGTCTCAAGATGGAAGCCTTGAGGCGAAGCTGTTTCAGATTACAAGGGGGCATACATTCCTAGTTGGGGTTTTCCTTTAAAAAACATTTAATGACTCAGATGTCCTAGGCGGCAAAATGAAACATATTGTCTTGCTTGGCCTTTTCTAAAAACAGGAGGATACGTGGGTCTCACTGACCTGGTGGAATGTGTTGGGGTTTCCCAACGATCAGACAATGGAATGATTAATAAAACATGTCAAGGTGGACTCTTTCATTGTGCCTTTGTGGTTCCCTTTGTTTCAGAGGCTGTGCTATATTTCTAAGCACTGGCACACTCAGGATAAGGTGCTCCTGAGCTCTCAGAAGCACAGGTGGTCACTGTCCCCATAGCCCTCCTCCACCCTCACCGCAGGACAGTTGGTAGAACACACACATACTGCATTCATGGTAAAAGCTCCCCAGTGCTGTTTTGATGTGGTTCTTCTTAGGAAAACCATCCCCAGTTTCCCCAGGAAATAACAATAGTTGAATCCAAGTGTATAAGGCAGTGTAGTCTAGGCTCAGCTCAATTGTGGAAGACGTAAGATATTCTCTACATTCCTTTTTGATCTTGGCCCAAACCAAGATGGGCAAGACCTATGAGAAACATATGATGTCCCATTTTAGAATTTGCCATTTGTCAGTAAAAGCCACCCTCTACACCAAAATGCCTGGAAAGAAATTCACATGAACATTTGCTTTCCCAAAAATGTTGAGACCCATCTATCAAAAGGGTACACACAGGCCCCGGCTGGTGTAGCTCAGTGGATTGAGCGCGGGCTGGGAACCAGAGGGTCCCAGTTCAATTCCCAGTTGGGGCACATGCCTGGGTTGCGGACCAGGTCCCCAATGAGGGCCATGTGAGAGGCAACCATACATTGCTCTTTCTCCCTCCCTTCTCCTCTCTCTGAAAATAAATAAATAAAATCTTAAAAAAAGGGGGGTACACACACAATTCCATTCTCTGCTACTAGAAGTATACATGTCTACAACCATTCTGGATGTCACAATAGCCTTTTAAAATGCATACCTTTGATTCAATTAATTCTACTTCCTACAGCTTTTCCTAAGGCTATCACACACACAAAAAAATGTGGGTTCGGAGATGGTGATTTTCCAATCGTTTTTTTCTCATCTTTTATCAGATTCAGACTTCCAAAAGAAAAAATAAGCCCAACTCCAAAACACTGAGTCATAATGTGGTGCTTTTGTGAAGCCTCCCAGAGATAGCAGGGGGGGCCTGCGCTATGCAATACACAGAGAAACAGCGAGTCCCGCTTGGACATCTACCTTGTACAGTTTCATGCATCACTGTAGGGGCTCAGACCCAAGTCTCCATCTCCAAAAACATCTCCACTCTTCAGCCAGCTCCTCCAAACTTTCCCTTGTTTTCTCTCTTGAGTGATCACCTATCATTTTTTAATGTTAATTTTTAAAAAGTTAAATTAAAATTTTAATTTAGCTCATTTTCTTCTTCCAGTTCTTTTCTCTATCAGTTATCCTATTAGTACAATGAATCAAGCAGTAAAACCTTTAGAATGCAGGGTGGGGGTAAAGACTGTGAATGCTCTCTCACACCCAAACTATACCTGTCACTCATAATTTCTTAAAGACACAGAGATTTAGTATGCATATGTTCTTTGTAGCGTTATTTCTAATAGCGAAAGGTTAGAAACTAAATATCTCTTAATTAAGGATTATTTGAATGACTTCTACTAAATCCTTACGGTTGAATGTTACACAGTTGTTAAAACTGTGTTTTGAAGTGATTTTCATGACTTCGGATATGTACGTGGACAATATTAAGTGGAAAAGTAAAAACAAGGTAAAGTTCAATTTTTACGTAGGAAGAAAAAAGGAAGGAATTGGCCCAACATTTTAAGAGTGATCATTTTTTGGATTTTGGGATTATGAACACATTTTTTTGTATTAATTTTTTTTACTTTCCTAGTCTTCTAATTTTTGTGAAGTTTTTTCTTGTGCTGCACCACTCTACATGCTGGAGATACAGGTAGTAATGAGCTGTACACAGTTGTGCCCTTTTGCATAAAAGCATTTTTTAATGCAATAAACTTCTTGATAGTAGTATCTCCAGTTTAAATTTTCATTGTTACTCACCTATAAAATCCCCAAATCTGGGAATTACTACACCAAATAATCTTTTAAGAGAACATTTGACTATATACATTCAATGTTTCCTATTTAATTAAAATATATATTCAACAAATTTAAATAATTTAACATGATTCAATATAGTTATAAAAGTATTTATAAAATGCTTAAAGTTAACAGCAGTCATCAGGATGCTGATGATAAAAATGTTAGAGAAACATGCATTTATGGATGGTTTTTATTTGACTATTTTCTTCATAGAGGAAATTCTCTACATGTCTACAAAATCAGAATCTATTTCTCCAGGGACTTCATTTCCCGTCCAGGAGTGAGTTATGATTGGTTTAGAAAGTTGTAAATCTCTTTTTGTTTTCATGAGATAGTTGTCTGGATGTTAAGATTTCAAATCTTCTCAGCCTTTTTCCCTGGCATGTAATTCTCAATCTGAATTCATGTGGAATTTTATTTTAAGTTTTAACTTACTTTGGAGGTGAATTTAATTTTATGGGAAAAGGCAAAAATCATAGAAAGATTAAGATGAAAGGAATTACTCTTACAGTGACAATTCTTCCATCAAAAAAATCACAAGAGCCTATAAGTAAGAAAAAAAGCAATAGAAACTCTATAATCTATCAGAGTTTAAGATTCAGCTTGATTCTGGACCTGAGAAAATGAAAACTACACTTTTTAAATTTATGTTTTTCCGGCTCAGCTGGTGTAGCTCAGTGGATTGAGCGCGGGCTGGGAACCAGAGGGTCCCAGTTCGATTCCCGGTTGGGGCACATGCCTGGGTTGCGGGCCAGGTCCCCAGTGAGGGCCATGCGAGAGGCAACCATACATTGCTGTTTCTCTCTCCTTCTCTGTCTCCCTCCCTTCTCCTCTCTCTGAAAATAAAATAAAAATAAAAATCTTTAAAAAAATAAAACATCTTAAAAAAAAAATTTATGTTTTTCCTTTCTTTAAAGAAATAAAATCATGCTGAGCCCTGGCTGGGTGGCTCAGTTTGTTGGAGCGTCGTCCTATATGCCAAAATGTTGCAGGTTCGATTCCCAGTCAGGCCACATACCTAGCTTATGCATTCAGTCCCAAGTTGGGATGCATACAGAAGGCAACTGATCAATGTTTCTCTCTCACATCGATGTTTCTCTCGCCTTCTCAAATCAATAATAAAAAGACAATTTTTAAAAAATGTTGAAACAGTCACAACTTACAGAAGAATTTAAAGTAGGGTACAAAGAACATTACCCTGAACCATTTGAGAGTAAATTACCAATTTGATGTCCACTCACTAGTGGCTTTCCTAAGATTAAAGATGTTTTCTACGGAACCACAGTAAAGCCATTACAATCAGGAAATTAACAAGGACACACCACCTTCATCTCACCCTCAGACCCCATTCAAGTTTCACCAATGTCACAGTAATATCATTTATGGCAAAAATCAATTTCAGAATCACACACTGGATTTGTTCTTTCCTTGACTTCCGTGACCCTGACACTTTTGCAGATTGCAGGCCAGTCATATTGTGGAAAGCCCTCAGCTGGGTTTGCCTGGTGTTTCCTCCGATTCAGGTCATGCATCTTTGGCAGGAGTATCAGAAGAATAGTACTGCATTCTCATTATATCCTATCAGGTGGCACACAATTTCAGTTTGTCCCATTATCAATAATGTTAATTTTGATTAGTTGATTAGGCAGTATCTTATCCACTAAAAAGTATAATTTCCCCATTTGTAATTAATACATATTTTGTAAGGAAGTACACTGAAACTGTATAAGCAACTAATCACTCATTAAACTTTCAATTTATTTATTTTCATCAGTATGAATTAGCAATGTCTTATTTAATACAAGGGGTTATAATAAGTCATTGTTATTTATTTTAATATTCAAATTTCCCTCAAATTGACCAGTTCCAGTTCCAGTTATTGTCAGTGTCCATTTGGCTTTTCCTATCATTCTTTAAACACTTAATTTTAGGCATGAGATGTTCCAGGGTCACCTTGCATTTTCTTGGCCCTAGTCCAGGAATCAGTCATTTCTCCATGGAGCCTTATTCCTTTTTGAGGAGAATGGTTTACAGAAGCCAAGATCCAAGTGCAAGGTATGTTCAGTGGAGTGTTGTTGTTATCAAATCTTAGAGGAAAGAGCTACGGAATAAATGTATGCATATAAATGTACATGAATATATTTATGTATAGACACATACTCATACATACATGCATACATGTATATGTGTGCATGTTCATCCACAATACATATACACATATATGCACATCTATATATACTTCCATATCTATATATATTGAAATCTATGAGTTCACACCTCCAATACCTGCAATTTCAACCTATTTTCTCAGGACTCACAGTATTAGAAAATTAGTTTTCTTCCCTTTTAAAATTGTACCTCCATTTGATAAAAGTTCCCTTTGACAGAGATTATCCTAATATATTTTTTAATTTAACTAATCTCTCACTACAGCCACTGTCTCTTACCTCATGTAAATGCCCTCCTCACCCCCCTGGGCTCTGACACCTGCATCAGGCTGAGCCATGAGAATGTCTCTCACTCTGCTCAGACTCTGACACCTCACACCACGCCATCCTCCAGGGGAATGCCCTCCTCTACACACTGTCGTGCTGGTACTGATATTTCTCTGTGGGCAGCCCCAACAGAAGAACACTACCCTCTCCCTGCTCAGCCCTGGGAGAATGTTTGCAGCAAGGGACTACATTTTCTTTGTGTGTTTAGTGAAACACTTGACATCAATTTCAAACACTAAGCCAAAATATAGAATATACAAGTATACATATATATGTTTGAAGGAAAACATTTTACAGATGTGACATTAATTAAATTAGGTATAAAATCTCCGGTCACTGGTATTTGCTAAATCCTTTACTGGTCTTCCTAGTTCCCTCTTGTCTTCCTAGAGCCATTATCCGAGAACAGATTAGGTGATCTCTTTAGAACAGGAGAAAGTCCCCTGCCAAAACCCTGGTGATGGTGTGCCATCCACTCAGAATAAAATGCAAGCACTTGACTGTGGACCACAAGACTGTGAACAGGCCCCTGCTTGCCTTTCCAAGTACCACTCTTCCTGCCTGGCCCTCATCTTCATGGCCAGCCTTCATTCTGTTCCTGTCCCTTCCTCAGATCCTCTGTACTTGCTGGGGTTTTTACTGCAGAAGGTGGCAAAGCTGACTTTTCACTTTTCAGTCTCAGATGTATGTTTACTCTTTGAGGCAACTGTTGCCACCTGGCTGAAAGAGCTAATCCACCCCACCGCTGAATCACCTCATTGCAGAGACTTTGAAGTCCTTACCAACATCTGAAATTGTCTCTGTGTCATTTGCTTATTCATTTCTTCAGGAATCTGGTCTCTTTTGTTCAGCTCTATACCTCCAGGATGTGGAAGTGTGCTTACTGGGTGTGAACTCTGTGAATAAATGAACAACCCAACAACGTTTGAGAGCAGTGCAAGGAGGGTGGGCCATGAGGCACTGCCCAGCTGGCTTTGATTTCCTGGCTGTGTGTCCTCAGGCAACTTGCTTAACTTCTCCAGGCTTTACATTCCTCCACTCAAAAGTAAGACTTATGGCCCTTCCCCTATTTTCCGCCATTATTTCTTTACCCCTGCCCCTCTGGTTACTGTCAGTTTGTTCTTTATTTCAGTGTCTCTGGTTCTATTTTGCTTGCTTATTCGTTTTGTTGATCAGATTCCACTTATAGGTGAGATCATCTGGTATTTGTCTTTCACTGACTGGCTTATTTCACTTAACATAATGCTCTCCAGTTCCACCCATGCTGTTGTGAAGGGTAGAAGCTCCTTCTTTCTTTCTGCTGCATAGTATTCCACTGTATAAATGCACCATAGTTCTTTGATCCACTTATTTACTGATGGGCACTTAGGTTGTTTCCAGCACTTGGATATTGTAAAAATCCACAAAATTGTGCTGCTAAGAACATGTATAAAGGACACATGGACAAAGCCAAAGAGGGTAAGTTCGAGGGTGGGAGACAGGGATGAGTGTGTGGGGGGAGGGAAATGGAGACAACTGTACTTGAACAGCAATAAAAAAAATTATAAAAATAAATAAACAAAAAGTACTAGTTGGAGAAAAAATAGTAAGACTGAGCATCGGCATAGTTTGGCACATAGCAGAACGATAGTAAATCTCTCCTCCAATCAGGGACCTTGAACAGTGAGATCACCGTGGGGCTTTTCAGGTTCCCGACATAATGAGCTTCCCTGTCTTAGTTCAGGCACATTTGGGTTTCTGAATACAGTGGTCCCAGAGGTCCCATGGCTGACCATCCCTTTTGATCAAATCCTGTGTTTTCATTTGAAGAATCACCAGGAACCCTATCAATGAAAGAAAAGCTTTCTGTGAACCATTCCACTTGACAAACCAAGCTTCTAAATTAGTTACAAAGGAAAATGTATTCTCTGGTCTGCACAGAGACCAGCCTTTCAGGGCCAAGAGAAGTGCCTCCAGTTTAAACTTCAGGGTCTTATTGACCCAGCCGAAGCAGAGATCATAGCACAAGAGAACGGAACAGAGAAAGGGAAAGAAACCCCAAAGCTGGTGTGTCACTCCTGGATGAAAGGCCATTTTATCTGTTAACATGCAGCCTGTGGTGAGAGCCTTGGTTAGCTGGATGTCAGAGCTGCAGACAGGGAGGATGACCTCACTGGGAAGGCAAATGGCAGGCCTCCCTTGCATTCGGGACTATGTATGCTAGACAAATGATCTCCATTCAGCTAGGCTAACTTATGGATGATATAAGCCCAATCAATTCCCCATTTTTCATGCTAATAGATGCAGAGTCAGCCTGGTGAGGGGAGGCGGATAAGGGTGGCTGCTGGCCAATTTCCCTTCAGAAGATCCCATTAGCCAACGGAATCTCTCTGCAAAGATTTCCCTGTCCCACTGGAGCAGCCAGCTTTTGTGAACTTGAGCAATAGTTATTGCAACAATACTCTCGGTTATCAAACAAGGCACATCATCCTACCAGTTGCTGTTTAAAAAGTGACTGATGACTCCAAACAGCAGGTGGGCCTTAGGTTTACGATACACTCAGAGATACTTCTTGTGGGCTCCCAGTCTCAGAGCTGAACATCTCTGTGACTAATACATGGCTACCCTTCCAACCTCTGATACTTAATACTTTACTTCAAAAGGAGTTGGCAAAACAACAAAACTTGGCAAGATAGTCGGAATATGTAGTTTTTTTACAGTTCACAAAGTGTTTCCACATTCATGATCTCATTTGTTCCCACTCTGTGAGGTAGGCTGAGCAAGTATTACCATCGCCTCTCCCCTCAAAGATTAGAAAATTGAGGCTCCGAGAGGCTAAGCAACTTGTCCCAGGACCACAGCTAGGTAATAGAAGTGCTGGGATTTGAACCCAGATCTGAGATCCAAGCTCTCTCTACTATGCCATGAGTGATATACCTGTTGGCAGGGTTATGCCATCAAATTTTTCTTTTAAAGAATCAAATCATGACTATCATCTGAAATCTAGATATGGCTAAAAAATGAAATGATGAAAGTCATCATGGTTTAGGAATCAAATGTCAGGTCCCTGGAGCAAGCCAGCTGGATTTTAGGGCCATATACTCTTGGATCACCAAAAGCATGCTCAGCATGGGCACTGCCTAGAAAACTTAAAAAGGGGGAAGAAGAGCTCTCCTAGTAAATTGGAAATCCAGTGGGAGATACCAGCAGGGTATGTTCTTCCCCAGACATCCCTTTGTTTTTGGAATTACCTACCCTTCAATATGTTGTCAAGACCCCCCAGGCAGTACATTTAACACATTCATTATCATAAGAAAAAGGTGCCTGTTTGTTTAAAAAGTCAGGTTCTTTAGCTTCTATGACTCCTACAACTTCCTAAAGACCCCTAGGCTCTTTGTTGAGCTGAAGAACCAAATTAGTCTTAATATGATCTAATGCGAAGGTCTGACTTATGCCATGAATATACTTTTTGGGAGATGAAAGGACCAATATGCTTATAAAGTTCTATTACTCTTTAAAAAAGACTTTTAAAATGTTGGAAGTACCTCCTGGCTAGGGAAGGGATTAGATGCCCTGCTTTCAGTTCATTACTTCTAATATAAACACTCAGTATCCCCAGTGTTCAGCATCGTTTGACTGTCTTTATACAAACTGAACAGATGGAGGGCCTTGGGCCTTTGTCTGTGAAGTCAGTTTAATGACTAGGGCAAAGTGAGATGTTTTGTCTGATTAAAGGCTCCGCTCTTCAAAGCCACACCTTCTTCCATTTGGGAAATGACAATGTTTATGGGGTCTGTGCCTGGTTGGTGGGTGGATGGAGTAGGTAGTAAGCAAATCTCCCTTTGTGACCGAAAATACCAGTCATGGTAAAAAAGAGGAGGCCCGTATACACTGGCATATGATGCAGGCCTGATAGTATATAACTTCTTTCTGGATGCTATCAGATACAGACATCGGATGCATTAGTAAAAATAAGTATAAAGGCATGGCACTTACATTGAAAGTACTTTTAATTTTTAATAGTAATGTTTAATACAGAAATTTGGAAAACACAAGAAAGCAAGAACAAGAAAAATCATCCATGATTTTATAATCCAGAAATCAACATAACTATCACCTTGTTGTCTATGTTCCCATTATTCGCCGAGTACTTAATCTAAGAACTTTTCAAAAATTTTTGAGATCCTGCAGATTCCATGTCTTTCTTTTTTCACTCAATATATTGTGATTATTTTTCTAAATCAATGAATATACATCTATTTCATCACCTTTGATACTTATACCTATTACATAAATGTACTATTTATCATAACTTAACCAATGTGTAGTGGACTTTTAAATTATTTTCCATTTTTCACTATTATAAAGGGATGAAATAAAAACTAAAATTTCTGTGTAATAATATTTTCTGATTATATTCTCAGGATAAATTTATGCAGGATTACAGGGTCAAAGGCAATACACATTTCTGATTTGAAATTTACTGGTAAATCCCCATAATGGTTTATATTGGGAACATATTTAGGTGCTCATCCTTTGTATTCTGATACAAGCAAGACATCATTTTAACATTTTCTCCATTTTAGAGGCAAAAAGTATTGCATCTTGTTTTTCTAATTGGCTTTTCTGAGACAAACATGTCTTTACCATCAATAGCCCCTCTTTATTGTAAATTTTCCTTTTTTATATATTTTATTGATTATACTGTTATAGTTGTCCCATTTCCCACCCCCCACCTTTATTCCTCTCTGCTCTGCACCCCATCTCCCATGTGCATTCCCCCTACCCTTAGTCCATGTCCATGGGTCGTACACATAAGTTCTTTGGCTTTTATATTTCCTTTACTATTCTTAACCAGATCCTGTCTATTTTGTACCTACCATTTATGCTACTTATTCCCTGTACCTTTTCCCCCATTCCTCCCCTCCCCCTCCCCAATGTGATCACCATTTCTGTGATTCTGTTCCTATTCTAGTTGTTTGCTCAGTTTGTTTTTGTTTTTGTTTTTTTAGGTCCAGTTGTTGATAGTCATGAGTTTTTTGTCATTTTACTGTTCAAATTTTTGATCATCTTCTTTTTCTTAGATAAGTCCCTTTAACATTTCATATAATAAAGACTTGGTGATTACAAACTCCTTTAACTTGACTCTATCTGGGAACCACTTTATCTGCCCTTCCGGTCTAAATGACAGCTTTGCTGAATAGAGTAATCTTGCATGCAGGCCTTTCATGACTTGGAATACTTCTTTCCAGTTTCTTCTTGCCTATAAGGTTTCTTTTGAGAAATCAGCTGATAGCCTTATGTCAAGTCCTTTGAAGGTAACTGTCTCCTTCTCTCTGGCTGCTTTTAAGATTCTCTCCTTATCTTTAATCTTGGGTAATATGATGTGCCTTGGTGTGTGTTTCCTTAGGTCCAGCTTCTTAGAGACTCTCTGAGCTTCTTGGACTTCCTGGAAGTCTATTTCCTTTGCCAGACTGGGGAAGTTCTCCTTCATTATGTTTTCAAATAAGTTTTCAATTTCTTGCTCTTCCTCTTCTTCTTCTTTTTCCCCTATGATTTGAATGTTGGCATGTTTGGAGTTGTCCCAGAGATTCCTAAGCCTCTCCTCACTTTTTTGAATTCTCATTTCTTCATTCTGTTCTGGTTGAATGTTGATATCTTCCTTCTATTCCAAACCATTGATTTGAGTCCCAGTTTCCTTCCCTTCACTGTTGGTTGCCTGTATGTTTTTCTTTATTTCACTTTTCATAGCCTTCATTTTTTCCTCTATTTTGCAACCATACTCAGCCATTTCTGTGAGCATCCTGATTACCAGTGTTTTGAACTCTGCATCTGATAGGTTGGCTATCTCTTCATCATTTAGTTGTATGATTCCCAGGTGGGTAGGTGGGTTTGTGTATGTTCCAGGACTCTGTGAGTCTCTCCAATGAACTCTACTGTGAGGCTGGGAGTTTCTCCAGCTGCCACAACCCCTACAGGTTTTTTCAGTCAGAGGTTTTGAGGCTTTATTTCCCTGTGCTGGAACTTTGGGTTGCGTGGTCTGTCTCACTCCCCAGTTGTTCCTCCTGGTTTATCCACACAAAAATGTGGGGCCATCTGCTCTTCCAGCCACTGCCTCACTGACCTGGCCCTCCAGCCACTGCCTTGCTACACGTCCTTTCCACCCCGGCTTCCCATCTCCATCCATCCTACCAGTCTGTGTGAATGTTTCTTCTTTAACTCCTTGGTTGTCGGACTTCCATATAGTGCGATTTTCTAGCTGTTTGGGTTGTTTTTTTTGTTTTTAAATTTGTTGTTGTCCTTCTTTTGGTTGTGCAAGGAGACACTGTGTATTTACCTATGTCTCCATCTTGGCTGGGTGTCCCTGTCTATTGTAAATTTCCTTTTCAAGTTTCTAGTTAATTTTCTATTGGTTAAAAAATTTGTTGGAAAATTATAATCTTCATTTATTGCATACATTTGTCGTTGTCATTTACTTCTGCTTATAGTGGATTTTTTATATACCAAGTACATATACATGTCTTTTTATAACTCCACATTTCTTCATGGTCTCTGTCCCTATGCTGAGGAAGGACTCTTCCATCCTGAAGTCAAAGGGTCATTTTATTGCTTCTATTTTTTATAGTTTCTTTTTATAGTTTTATAGTTTAATTAATTTTTTTGAAGTGCAAAAATGGAAAAATACTTTGAAATTCCATATAATTATTGGTTAAAAAGCCAAGACAAAGTCCAACCACCTCTTTCTCTGACAGCAGATGGAGAAAATAGCATGATGATAATGGGAAAAAACTGGACTGACTATGACTTCCTCCTGTACTAAGATTTTGTGCTCTTCACAAATTAACTTTTAATCAATGTTTTTTGCTAAAAATCACTTTAATATTGGTGATTAAAAAATACATTTTAACCTATTTGCAAAAAAACTGTCCAATGTGAACATGAGGAGCTGAGAATTACAGTGTTTACACGCTTTTTGTATGTCTGAGTGACTTAGGCAATCTTCACAAGACACCAAGACTTCAAGAGAGGAGCAGGTCAGAGAGAAAGCTGTGCATCTGTGGAATACGCTGATGTGCATGAGACACACCATGAGGCAAGTAGTGAGGCCATCCTGAGAGAAGAGCACTTGAGCTGAACTTGGAAAATTGGGTAGATTTAAATAGGTGGAACAAAGGGAGAGAGAAAGCAAGGTAGGGAGCAGAGTAAGGAGAGATGAAGAGAAGAGAAGCGGGTCTGACAATGACAAGGTCCATTTCCATGTAGGCGGTTCACATTTCACCACACACTTGGATACACTTTACTACTCATCTCTGAACCTCGGTTTTCTCATCTGTGACATGGGGAATGATATGAAGAATTTACTTTTGAAAAGTTCAACTAGAACTTCAAATTGAAAACAGTCATTTATTGGCTTAAATAATAGAAAAGTATAGGTTTACAGCCTTCAAGCATGGCTTAATCCAGGAACTTAAATGATGTCAGTAAGACGTGGTGCTAACCACCTTCAGGCTCTGTGTCATCTCTGCTAATTTCATGTCCAGGCTCCACGTTATGGCAAGATGACAGACAGCAACCCCATCCATATCCTTTTGGGTTCAAGTCCAGGATTCATCTGATTATATTTGGTCACATACATGTCTATGAAGCAATCACTTTGGAGTGTGGTCAGGGTGATAGAATTTCCTGATTGGCCAGGCCTGAATTGTATGTTCTATCCTTGCAGCCATAAATGGAATCCTACTTGAAACCCAAATGTCAAGGAGTAATGTTTTCTCAGAGGAAGTGTGATGCACTGTTCCCTGGAGAAGAGGGAATTGAGGCTAAAACAACACTTCTTTGGACCAAGACTATTTTATGATTCTGTAGATTAGCCTTCAGAGGTTGATGGATTAGGTATCATCCATCCCATATTACAGAAGTTCAGAGGGATTAAGTAACTTTCCACAAGGTCTCCCAGCTAGTAAAAGACATGACTAAAACTCACACTTGGTCTTTTGACTCCAAAGCCAAACCTCAGTGAAAGGATATTTTGGTCAAGTTTTCTTTCCGTAACAGGACTTTTTAGGATCAATCCTGGGACAGGCTGCGGTTGTGCTGACTTTTGACTGGCTGACCAGGCCACATAAGGCCATCTTCACTTTGTCCCCCACTGGCTTTATCCTGAGAACAGACTGAATGAGCAGCCAGCTCTGTGACTGCCATGGGTCAGGAGGGATTAATGACCCTGAGAAACTGACCTGACAGGTGTGAAAGGAAAATTCCTGAATGTAAACTGCCTTCTGCCACATGCAATCATTTGTGAATCAAAAAGAAGAAAGATGACAAATTGGCCGTTTTCTGCCCTCTGTGCCACTAAGGTAATAAATCTGGTTTATCTCTCAGTTGATATTGCCTAATTAAAAAAATAAAGCATTTCAATTACACATTTCAATATGTAATGGTTGTTAGGCTAGCAGCAGTTCAAATCTCTTACGTTTCCTAAAGATCCAGTTTCAATATGCAAATGAACCTGATATGAAAATGCTGCTCTGGACTGTGGGGCCTCCTTGTTGCCTAGTACGTAACCTGTGATGTGCCCTCATGGTCTCAGGGTACAGTGGCAAACATTACAGACTTTACAATCAGGTTGCAGAGCTATTATTGACCAGCTCTGTAAATTTCCTAGGCTTAAATTTTGTCATCTGAAAAATGACAATATATAGTGGTACTTTCCTCACATGGTTGGCTATATATCCATATTTTTTCACTCCATTGATATTTATCATTCATCTCACACATGTCACACACTGATTTAGAAGGGGGTATGGAGTAAGGAACATAGTCTAGCTGCTGCCTTTGTATACACTGTGGCTTATTTAAAATGCTATTAGTGCATAAATGTATACCTGAAGATCCATATTCATCAATGAAAAGCCCCAATAAATCTAAAACTTATTATAGTGATGTGGTACAAACAAGGGATGAGTAGTGAAATGAAAATGGATGATAGGGAAATGTGACCCAGTTCTAAGATGAGTGGAAACTAACCAAGCAAGATTAATTCCCACTCATTTCAGGAATTAGGAGTTAATCTATCAAAATGCAGATAAATGTACCTTTCCTGACTCTTCTCCTTTGCAATGTGACTACTGCTCTGTTCATGAAACAGTGGAGTCTGTTTTTCCGCACCATGAATCTGGGTTGGTCTTGTGATTTGGTCTGATTCTCCTTTCCAGGCAAGGGGACAGGACAATGGAATCAAAGACCAAGAGAAATAACAGGTAATAGAAATAAATCCAGAGAACATTAGGTAATGAGAGTCTCAAAGATAAGCTCTGTTCAAAACGATAATACTGAAAATGTTAGCAGGCAACAGGAATAGGAACTGAATAAATAGAAACTGAAATCAAACCATAGAGTCACTGAAAATGAACAGGTTAACAGAATATTAAACACGATTGAAAAGTGAGGTGGGAAACAGGACCCGTGAGAAAACCAGAATGACGCCAGGAGAGACAGAAAAGGGGAATGCAAACTCTTCGGGAGAATAGAAAGAGGAAATGCTTCCTAACCCATTTTATGAGGCCCGAGTAACCTGATATCAACACCTAACAAGGACATTACAGACAGGAAAATTAAAGCCTGGTCTCTCTCATAAACATAGAAGCAAAAATCCTAAGCAAAATATTAACAAGCCTGATCAACTATTATGGAAAGGATAACACATCACAGCTAACTTGGGTGTGTTCCAGGAATTCAAGGTTGCTCTAACATTTGAAAATCAGGCAATGTAAGTCATTATACTAATAGAATAAATGGGGGGGAATGAGTGTCTCAATACATGTAGAAATGTGTTTAATAAAATTTAACACCCATATATGATTAAGAACTCATAGAAAGTTTTAAATAGGATGAAATGTTATATATTTTCATTAATAATGAAATATTAAAAACTTTTTTCTGGGCCAGGGAAAGTGATAATGATGCCCATCAGCACCACTCTGTTCCACATTGTCCTGCATGTGCTGGTCAGTGCAAAGAGGCAAGACAAATAATTATTGTGTACATGAATAAAAGAATAAAGATATTATTTCCAGCTAAAATAAATATACATTTATAGAATCCAAAAGAATCTACATACTATTAAAATGAATTTATCAAGATTGGTAGGTACAAATATAATAGGAAAGATATACATTATTTTTCTAAAATTATTGCAATATGAAAAATAAAAATAAAAACTTACAAAATAATTTAAAACTTTTTGAGTAATTTTTTAAAGATTTTATTTATTTATTTTTAGAGAGAGGGGAATGGAGAGAAAAAGGGGGAGAAAAACATCAATGTGAGAGAGAAATATCGATTGGCTGCCCCTTGTACATGCCTCGACCAGGGACTGAACCTGCAACCCAGGCATTTGCCCTGACCAGGAATCAAACTGGTGACTTTTAACTTTGTGGAATGATGTCCAACCAATCAGTGACACTGGTCAAGGCTACAAAAATAATTCTTAAAATTACAAAATTACAAAAATAATTTAGTTTTAAACATGTACTATTATTATTATTATTGTTATCCTATTACAGTTGTCCTAATTTTTCCTCCTTTGCCCTCCTCCACCCAGCCCATCCCCCACTCCCACAGTGAATCCCCACACTGTTGTCCACGTCCATGGATCATTCATGCATGTCCTTTACTGATCCCTTCTCCTTCTTTCCACCATTATCCCTCTCCCTCCACCCCTCTGACAGCTGTCAGTCTGGTCTGTGTTTCCATGACTCTGCTTCTATTTTGCTCATTAGTTTATTTCATTCCTTAGATTCCTCTTATAGGTGAGATCATATGGTATTTTTCTTTCATTGACTGGCTTATTCACTTGGCATAATAGTCTCCAGTTCCAACCATGCTGTTGCAAAAGATAGGGATATGTTCTTTCTTTCTGCTGCATAATATTCCATTGTGTAAATGTATCACAATTTTTAATCTACTCATCTACTGAATAACTGTAATATACCACATAATCAAGGACAAAAATCACATGATCATATCAGTAGATGCTGAAAAAGCATTTGTTAAAATCCAGCACCCATTTATGATAAAAACACTCAGCAAAGTGGTAATAGAGGGAGCACACCTCAACACAATAAAGGCTTATATGAGAAACCTACTGCCAACATAACACTAAATGGGCAAAAACTAAAAGCTTTTCCTTTAATCAGGAATAAGACAAGGATGTCTGCTTCCACCACTCTTATTCAATATAGTACTGGAAGCTCTAGCCATAGTGATCAGACAAGAAAAAGAAATAAAAGGCACCCAAACTGGAAAGGTGGAAGTAAAACTCATTATTTGTAGACAAGTGTATATATACTATCCTATAGTTGCCACCAAAAAACAACTCAACCTAATAAGTGAATTTAGCAAAATAGCAGGATACAAAGTCAATATTCAGAAATCAATAGCATTTTGTACACCAACAATGAACTATCAGAAAGAAAAACTAGGAAAAAATCCCATTTACTATAGCAATAAAAGAAAATAAAGTACCAAGGAATAAACTTAACCAAGGAGGGAAAAGGCCTGTACTTGGAAAACTATAGAACACTGAAGAAAGAAACTGAGGAAAATACAAATAAATGGAAGCATATACCATTCCACTTTATGGGCTGGAAGAATTAACATCATTTAAATGTCCACACTACCCTAAGCAATCTGTAGATTCAATGCAATTCCTATTAAAATACCAATGGCAAATTTCACAGATCTAGAAGAAATACTTCAAAAATCTATACGGAACCAAAAAAGACCCCAAACAGCAATCTTGAGAAAGAAATTATAAAAATAATTTAAAACTTTACCTTTTATAATTACATTGAGAAACATCCAGTTGGTCCGACGGTTGTGGGTTATTGTTAAGCTGATTAATTACATTGAGAAACATCCAATACCCAGAGGGGAAAAGACAAACAACATGCAAGATATCAACATGGAAAATCATGAAATGTTATTGAAGTTAGAGAGCATCTAAATAACTCAAAGAATACACATATTTATAGGTCAGAATTCGCAATCTTTATGGAGGTTAATTCTAATCTGTATAGTCAATGTAACTCTCAAAATCCCAGCCATTTTGTAAGAATTGACAAACTGATTATAAAATTTCTATGAAAATACTAAGAGCAAAATTAAACTAAGCAATCTTGATAAAGAAAAAAGTGGGGAGACCAGCTCAACAACATTAAAATTATAATTCATAAAGTACGGTGGTAATGACACAAGAATTGTCAAATAGAGCAATGGAGCAGAAAAAAGAGCCCAGAAACAGACCTCCACATATATGGACACTTGATCTGGGACAAACCTGTACCACAAATCAGTGATGAAAGAACATTTTCAAAAAGATGTGCTGAAATCAATTTGCTTTCCATATTAAAAAAAGACTTTACCCCTATATCAAACCATACATAAAAATTAATTTTAGGTATGTTAGAGAGGTAAAAGTGATAAGTAAGACAATGAAACTTCTAGGACAAATATAGGAGAGTATCTTCATAACCTTGGAGTAGGAAAAGGTATTCAAATGGGGCATGAAAAGCACTAACCCTAAAGGCAGAGTGCTAAACTGCCCTCCATCAAAAGACACCCTTACAAGAATGAAAATGTAGCATGAAGAATGAGAGAAGATACTGAAAACATACAATTGACAAATTATATAAATTAATATGTAAATATATAAATAAATCTTAAGTAAGATCACCCAACAGAAAAAATGTGCAAGAGCATCTAGTACATCAAAGAGACCATCCAAGAAGTCAATAAACATACAAAAAGGTGCTCAACTCTTTTTCATAAATGAAAAGCTATAAATTAAAATCACAATAAGATACCATGACATATCCATCAGAATGGATTAAACTAAGAAGTTGTACAGCAGCAAGTGTGAGAATGAATGAGAACTAATGAGAACACTCAGGTGCTGCCAATGGGAGTAAAAATTTATGCAGCAATTTTGAAAAACTTCTTGGCATTGATTACTGAACCTGAACTTGTACATTTGCCATATGACTCAATAATTTCAACCCTAGGAATATCCTCAACAGCAGTGTGAGCAAGTGTACACCAGAGACCCACACAGGAATGCTCATAGAAGTGTTACTCATATAAGCCTAGAGATAGAAACAACCCAAAAAGTCTATCAGTATTAAGATAGATAAGGAAATGGTGGTATATTTATAAAATGGAATGCCTGGCCTAGAACCATGATAATGAATTAAATATAGCAAGGAAAATGAATGAACATAGATGAATAACCCAAATTGTTGAATGAAAGAAGCTGGATCCTAAAGGGTATATGCTATATGGATCTGCTTATATAAAGGACAGGGGGGTGAAAAACAGGCAAAACTATAATGTTTAGGAGGGCATGCTTAACTAAAGAACTGTAAAGGAAGGCAAGAAAATAATTTCCTCAGAGATCAGATCAGGCTCTCTCCTATGGTGGGCAGTAGGGATCCGGCATAAGCTGGGCCTCTGGGGGCTTGGAATGGGGTTCTGCTGATGGGGTGATGGTTACTTGGGGTTTCACTTAGTGACAAATCACTGATCTGCGCATTTCCACTGTATGCACTGTTCTGTGTGTACTACATTGCACAATACAAATGTTACAAATATGCCACCAATACAGGACGGTGAGAACCACCACCTAACCTAAATGAAGATAAAGAAGGCAAAAACGATTCGGTATCAGGGCATTTCCAAACTTTCTTATTCCTAAAGCCCTCCCTAAAAGAACTTAAAAAACTTATATGTGATCTGTCACCTTTTTAATCCAACAACTAACATTTCTGAACATGTTTAAATAGTTACAGCATATTAAAACTATTAAAATTTTATAATAGAAATGTTTTACCATTCTAAAATATATCCAATGGAATATAAATACACTGGTGATTTGAAACCCACCATTTAAAATATAAATGAACAAGGTCTTTAACTGAGAAAATTTTGTATTTCTCCTTGAAATGGTATTCCATTCTCTTTCCTGTGGAATTTTATGCTAATGCAATATTGTTTCTATGTTTACAAGTCTCTTATTGATTACCTATCGTAGTACTCTGTGACACAAATACGTATGTAAACTAGAATTTAGAGTTTCTTTTATTTCCTTTGACCTTAAATTTATAAATAAATAATTCTTTTGGGTTGAATTTTATTATGTAGTACTAATACATAATTGTTTAAATATAAATATATTATGCATTTTATAAAATGTTATGAGACATAAAATGTATAATTTTATTGGTAATGCATCTCTTAATAAAATGAATAGGGGTAGGTTTCTGTTGCATTCATGAAAGAAGGCTTTGTGGACACAGAGTTCGAGCACTTTAAGTTGTCATTTTGTTTGGCACCGTGGGACATTGTACACTTTGGGCAATGCACCACAGTAAGAACAAGGTTTGTAAGAGGCAGGCCCATCTTTTATAATGGAGCAGAAGGGTGATTGCAAAAGGGTAGGTGGGGCCCTGGCTGGTGTGGCTCAGTGGACTGAGTGTCAGCCTGTGAACCAAAGGGTCTCTGGTTTGATTCCCAGTCAGGGCACATGCCTGGGTTGCGGGCCAGGTCCCCAGTAGGGAGTATGCAAGAGGCAACCACACATTGATGTTTCTCTTTCTCCATCCCTTCCCCTCTCCAAAAATAAATAAATAAAATCTTAGGGGAAAAAAGGGCAGATGGGAAGGTGAATTGGTATTATGCCTTTTCTGAGAACTAATGATGCTCCATTCCTGCCTAAACCCTCCATGTCTTTACCTGGAATCTGGAGCCTGCTCAGGCCACACAGCCCACATCTTCTTCTCCTTCCCAGTGCGTGTCCCACACTGGCTCCCAGAGTTCCCCCAGCAGGATTAAGACCTGATAAATGCACACCATTCACAGGCTGCCTTTCCTTCCTCACCTCCGATCCCCATTCTCCTATAAGTGTTTCCTGGGATCACCTTCCAAATTAACTACTTGTTCTGTGTCTGCTGCTGGGGGAACTCAAAGACTTGCTCAAATGCTGGTGTATCCTCAAATAAATCAGTTTCAGCAAAGAGTATAGGACAAGCTATGGGAACATATTCTTCTAAAACTGCCTGTGCATACAAACCCCTTGGGACACATTCATGCACCTCAAAGGTATGAAAAGCCCAGTTTGAAGCCACAGAGATCTACACCTTTAGAGGAGGTGGCAATTCCATTCTCTTGTACTTTGGAGAGACTGATCATTAAGTCTTTGTAAGATGACAGCATCTTGTTAATGGATACTAACAATGAGAACACACTTCATAAATTATAAAGATGATTCTTATTATTTGGACACTGGGATGGGCATCACAGTGTTTGGATTAGAGCTGGATTGTTGACCAGCTCTAATGTTGACTTACTATATGGCCCTTCTCTTCCTCTTTTTTGCCTCCAGTTTCTCAATTTGCATAATGAAGTAGTCAGGTAACAGTTGGTTTATTTTCATATAGATTTGCCTTTATTCTCTTTCACAAGTCTGAATGAATATGCGTTCAAATGCTTCAATGCAAATAGGTATGCAAGACCATTCTGGCTCAGAAGGTAGAAAGTTCTCTGCCTCCATAATCCTGGTTGGTTCAGTGTGGTATGGTTCTTTATTCATTTTGAAGAAACCACTGCCATTTCCCAAATGGGAATTGAAACTACATCCTGAACATTTGGGTAATATCTTTACAGGGATGTTAGCTCCATTCTGTGGGGCAAAAACAGATAAAGACCATACAACATAAATGTATATCATGTGACATAACAACACCATATAACCAAACCATTCTTTTTCTTTGAATATGAATGAAGCCCAAAATTCTTAGCACCCACTAGTTTTTGATCTTCTTAAGTGGCTTCCAAATCTTTGTACCACCAGCTCTCTGAGCAAATATCATCACATGGAGTTTGTTCCTCAGTTTTGGTTGCAGATAGCTCTCGATATACCCCAGAATTTACTTCAGTCCTCACTCATGGTTTTTATCTTTCTTGTGTCAGGGATCCTATTGAGGATCTGCTGAAATCTATGGGCTATCTCTCCAGAGAACAAATGCATTGATGCAAGTATACCCTCATACTACATACAGTCTTTAACCATGGACCAATAAAACCCTTCAACCTCAGGTAAAGAACTTTGGTTGTACTCCTAGAACAGCATAGTTTGTCCTGATTGGCACTGACTACCTGGAGGGAAGTTTTAAAAGGGAGTCTATAGTTAATGCCCTTTCAGAAGAAAGGAAAACCATGTGCCCTGGAGGAGCTTGTGGCAGCCCAGTGCCAAGTATTTGCCCTTATCATCTAGGTTTACAGGCCCATTTCACAAACATATTTGATATTTCCCCTGCCACCTGTCCTCCAGAATTTGCCCTGAATGTCATGGGCCTTCATGGGAGGCAGTAGAGATCTCAGAGTAAGAACTAAGAATATAGTACAGGTTCCAAATCCCAGCAGAACAAACCCACTGTTGGCCTACTGCTACCGGTGTCACCTCTTACAGGTTACTTAATCTCTCATTGCCCTTTTCCTCTTCTGTAGAATGGAGAATATAAAAATTATTTAAAGATACACATCTCATAAAAGGAGTTTCTCAATGATTAAATGAGATAATGCAATTCACTTAGCACAGTGAATGCCATCCCACCTGTACTTAATAAACATTCTCTATTTTCTAACTCACCAAATACCTTTCTCTTAAGACAGAATTTCTCATGGGGGCTTTATGTTTCTTTATTAATAAGATTCAATATGATCCCCTTCCATGTCCTTCAATATGATGACTTGGCAATTATTTTTTCTCAAATAATTTGTGTACAGTGGTGTCACATTATTACATAGCTAACCTCATTGTATAAGGTAAAAATTGTAGTAATTGAAATAATCCTTGAAAATTTTATAGATTCCAAATAATGTACAGCACATATGAATTCAGGTGTCAAACAGAAACTGTAATTATTTTGTAATTTATATGTCTGTATATCTGGTATTCAACCCTCTGCCTCCAAGAGAATACTACCTCTTAATAGGTAAATAGGGGATGGTGAAGAATTCCAAAATGTTGTCATGGTCCTGTAACATTAACTCTATTCTATTTCAATATTGAGCCTCAGTAATTTTTAATGCAACTGTAGAATTCTATCTGTCATTCCTCCAAGCACATACAGGTGATAAACAATTATTTAAATTGAATTGACCTATATTACCAGGTCATTGAGTCTAGCATTATTGATATTTCAAAATGGTTCATTTTTAGAACTCATCCTTGAGAGGTAATAGATGCAGAAAAGGATAGGGGGAACAAACATAATGCACCTAGCTCAAGAATAAATTTCATTCATGGATATGCCAAAGGATTAATATCTTCAATGTATCAAGAGCCCAAATAGAACAAATTAAACCACCCAATGCAAAGATAAAAGATGTGATTAATTAATTCACAGAAAATGAAGTGCTGATGTGAAAAAGGATTCATCACATATTAAGTAATGAAACATGAATTAAGTCAGGAATATGCCATGTTGATCTATCTGGTCTGTAACAGTGGAAGAACCATGCTACTCAAAGTAGCTGTGCTCATGGCACGTGGTTACCAGCACTGCCCTGTACTGTGGTGGGACTGCAAAGCAGACCAGCTTTCAGAAATGTCATCACCAATGCCTTTAAACAGTCATACTTTTTTGATTCAACTAATGCACTTCTAACCTGTGGAAATAATTGGAGAAGTATACAAATATTCATGCCCAAAGGTGCTGGTCTCCAAGTTCTAGCCTGCCATGAGCCCTATACTTTAGGGACCTCCTCTGGCCCACCTCCAGCCAGCCTGGCCCTTCCTTTCGGAATGAGGGAGCCTTGAACCAAGGGGTTATCCCTGCCCTATTCCCCTCCCTCTAGACCACACTCCAGGTGTCCAGGACCCAGGAAAGGCCCTGAGCTCCCAAGTCCATCTCCCAGGGGTAGACTGGGCCACCAGTGTGCTCACCCCTAGGTGTAAGGGCTGACTCTTTGCAGGCAGTGTAGACAGAATTTGAATATGTGGGCATAGGAGGCCTCTTCTTGTACAGGATTAGATGGGGTTGGGAGGGTTCAGAGGCCAGGTCACCTTGCGTCACTATGTTACAGTATGGAGCCCAAAATGTCCACGAGTCTAAATTTGAACCTCACCCTCCAAGTTCATATAAAGTCATATTTATCAAGATTGGAGGATAAAACATTTTTTCATTGAACAGCTTGTAGGCTGGCTTCACAACTTTAAAATATATTTAGGCACACACTATGTCAGGCTTCATTTATTCTCTTGGATGGACCAGGCTGCAGATCCACAGATGTTAAGGGGAGGCCTGCTCATTTCAATCTCACTTTGACCGAAACTAGAAGAAAAGCATACTAATTGACATGGAAAGATATTTTAGGCTATACTAAGAGGAAAGGGTCTAAAACATTTTATTCTATTTGTGGGCGAGGAAGTGTGTGAGAGCGTACATTTGTATTTCTTCCCCAATTAAAAGCAAAAAGACGTGGACGGCATACAGCACAATGCTGATAGGGGTTATCTTGGTGGAATGAGAGGGTGAGCAGCACTTCAGGCAATGCTTATGTACTCAATTTTTGCTCATTTGAATTTTCTAATGTTTTAACAAGGAACATGTATTATTTGTGAAATAAAGTAAATAGTAAAGGAAAAAAGTGAGCCTCAGTAGTAGCTTCCAGCTAGTATTTTTAAGAGAGCTTCAGCATGTCTGAGACCCTTACACAAATGAGGATAATTCTGTCTTTCCACCAGGGTATCATCCCCAACTTTCAGAGGATTTCATCGGAAAGGACGCCTCTCTTCTCCAACATGCATCCCCCAAGTCACCTATTGTGACTGACCACCTGAGCCTCAGACTCCCCCAACTTTGTACATCGCTTGTCATGCTCTTCTTTCCTTCATAGATGGGCTTCGATTCCTGGACAAGAGGAGGAGAGGCACAGGGGTGAAAGGCATGCCTGGGCTGAAGTCCCCCATTCTGACCAAGAGCTGCTGGTTTCCCAGTAAATGTATGCCAGCTCATGCCTTGGCCCATCATTGGGGCAGAACTTCTTTCAACAGAGTTGGTGTGGAGGCAGCGAAGGTGAGAGTAACACAAGAGACTTTAATTAAGTTCTCCTGGGATATGAGGTATCTGAGAGCTGGGGAAGGGACCTCATGGTTCTGTTTTCTTTCCTGGGTTCTTACAGCCTTCACAATATTGTTTAAAGTTAAAACAATATACAGGAGCTTAGTTAATCTATGTCCACTTTGTACACTCTGTTTAATACATTAACTGTTTCCTTAACTTATTGGGTGACTGTGAATGTGAAGACTGGCCAAAAGCTTTATTGTCCGGATGGCATTTGAGCTTTTCATTAGCAGTCTTAGTTTGGAGAGAGAGAGAGGGAGAGAGAGGTAGAGAGAGAGAGAGAGACAGAGATAGAGACAGAGACAGAGACAGAAAGAGATACTTTTCTTTAGCACTGGCTGGCTGGTGCCCATTTCAAACGTTAATTGCATGTGAATGATTGAATCGAAGTTGCTCTAAAGGGGCCTTGAACTTCATTACAGTCTATGAAATTCAGTCCTGAGAAACAGTTGTGTGAAAGTTCTCTGCCCAATGCAACAGACAAAATTTTGTGAGCCAGTGGCTCAGAGTTAGTGGGCTTAGTATCTTTAGCTGAGAAGGGTGATGCCAGCAAGACTAATGGGCAAATGGGAGCTATTTTTATGAGTTTCAGAAAGGGAGAAGGGTAGGAAGGTCAGGAATGCGTGAGAACAGCATGACTGTCTTTTTCATATGGGTTAACCCATGGAAGGACTGGGTTCAGTTGTAATGCCTTGTGAATTGCTATTGTTTCAATAACATCTAAAAACAACACTACTAATTGTATGATCTTGATCAAATCACTTTACTTCATTACTTTCACTTCCTAATGTGCAAAATGGGCACCACAGTAGTACACACACCTCACAGGACTGTTGTAAAGCACGAATAGGAAGGTGTAGGAAGGTGTAGGGTACATGTGTGTAGGAAGGGCCAGGCGCAAGCCCTCACTTAGTAGGAGCTCTTTTTACTTTGATTATTGGAAATAATAAAAATGGTCTAAAAGTGAAAAAGGTTTAAAGCATAGATGACACACACCCTATTCAGACCAAGGTTAGATGAGCATGTGCCAGATACTACTAGTGGTGTCTCATTAACTCACTCCTAAAGCATGCTCTTTCTATATCAGGCAGCAAGTAAAAGTTCATGTGAAAGAAACTGTTCAGCTCAGAGGCAGGCCCAGAGCAGATGCAGCATGTGAGTCGCGTTGTTGGGGAAGAGTGAGTGTACTCTCGCCAAGCAGTAATGATTGATCTGTCCCATGGAAATAGGCAAGTTGGGTCCAATAATGCTACACAATGCAGAAGCTCAGTTGATTAATGATCTACCAAAGACCATGAAGGGACCAATGATTAATCTTGATTGTTTTCATTGACAATAAGAACATTGCCAATTCAGTTGGAAAAGACCACTGCAAAGGGGTGTGAAACCTTGAAATGGAGACAAATGTTACATGCCCAGAAGCCAGCTTCCTTCAGCAAAAGGAAGATATTCATCATAGGATTACCATTACCCAAAGAAAAAGCCTCCAAAATAAAGGTTGAGAGAACACCAACTTTCTCACAAGTTAATAAAGCCATGCCCAGAGGGACAATAGGGGCAACACTGTCCTCTGAAAATAGAGGGCCCAGAATTAATGAGACACTCAGCTTGAGCCAATGGGTCAAAAATGACACAGGAGATGTGGCAGTTAATAGTCATTAACAATGCCTGAAGCAACGGCTGGAATTATCAGGAAACAAGCTGAGAGGAAACCTGAAACAGAGAATACCACTCAGCTCCAGGTTGGGGGACATCACAAAACCTGGGGGATGTGAGACAATAACCTTATTTACTGTGCTAAGACCAAGAGTCAGAGGCAACTGAAATTTCAAATCTGGAAAGTAAATAGTATATGAGAGCTAATGGTTGAACCAGCTGCCTAGAAGAAAAGACTGGATTTAGGGATGCTCATTTCTTCACAGTTGGAGAAGACCGAAGTTTACTCGCCACTTATTCAAGATGTGACTACAAAACAGTGAATATCCAGCATAAGGCCAGTGTTGTGCTAGTGTCTGGGGACCAGCTCTGAGGAAGGATAATGCATTTATATTCATCCATGGGATAAATACTTACTAAGCCGTATCTTGCATTTATATAAAGAATGAGGCAATTGTAGAAACAAAGAACCAAAAATCTGAAATTAGTTTTATTTGAGCTTTAATCACCCCCATTCATTCTGATTATTTTTGCCAAGTATATATTATTGATATACCACTTGGTAGGCAATCATGTTTGGATTAAAAAACATTCTTTCATCATCTCTTTGCCACTGAGGTATGGAGAATCCCAAGTTTAATCCAGATCCCTGCTCACCTGATTTGAACGGGACTCTTTGAGTCATCTCAATTACTTTAGAATCAATTAGATTCTCTTAAAGACCTTTGCTGAAGAAAAGGGTCCAGGCTGAATCTTAATCTTTTGTAACAGTTACCATTAGGTGTCTTAGTTGTCTCAAAGACTGAGGTACATGAACATAATGTGGTTATTCCCACATTATCAGTTGACAGAAATAACTTTGCTAGTTACTCAGGGACTTTAGGTAAAATTATCCCAGAGCAAACAAGTCAACCAAAAAGTCTGAAATCCACGAAGGACAAATATCTCAATTACCTTTCTAATAGAGTCATAGATTCTTAGGAAAAATAATTTTTACACTAGTTACTAAACTATTCAGGTCAACTTAGAATTGAACAGCTGCCTGAGGGTGGGGACAAAAATTCCTCAAAGCTATAGAGATATCAATGAAGTATTTTCTCTCGTAGAAGATCTAGGCAAATTCTATCCTCATTAACAAATAATAATTTGCACCAAAATTATCTGCATGTTGAAAAGAATTTATATATATTCATCTATCCCCTCTCCCTGGTGTTTTATTTGGCTTTGGGACTTAAAATTTTGGGGACTTGAAAATCCTGGAAACAGCATCTATGGTCAGATGGCAAAAGCACACCAATCTTTGTTTGCAATTTCATTAGAAATATTTACTACTTAAACTTATACCCAATATCCTCTCACAAATTTATATTGCCAATGTGTCTAAAATAATGTAAAGAACAAACTTCAAGGCAATAAATAGTCTTGCTTTGTTAAAAATTGCTGGGTTACTAGATCTCTCTCTCTCTCCCTCCCATATATACATATATTCTATCTATATCTATATCTATATCTATATCTATATCTATATCTATATCTATATCTATGTATAATGGGCTAAAATATACATGATAACTCATGGTCCAGCTCACTGGGTTGGCTTCCCAAGTGGGGTGGTCAGTGGGTAAAGGACTGAAATGGGGGTTCTGCCACAGTCTCATCTACATCAACACCAGCTAACTCCTTTCCCAGCTGGTGTCCATCTATTTTCTGATGAGTATTCTTAACATTTTCCTTATTAACTTCAAAGAAATTTTCTTGAAACTATAGGAAAAGAAATTACAGCAAGTATGATTCCCTGAAAGAAACAAGTTTTATTTTTATCCCTGAAAAGGAGTTTCTAAGTATTATGTAAATGTAGGTAAAAAAGTTTCATGTTACTATTAACAAAATGAGATTCTTTTTTCTTTGTTTTTCCATTGCTATACACCAAGTGTTGTTTATCCCAAGTGCCCTTATGCTGGTTATCACTTCAGTAGAGCTTTACAACAACCCAGGAAAAGATCCATCTTAAATACTGTTGTGTGTCATTTAGGGAGGAGGAAATGGGGGCACATCGAGGGTCAATGACTTGCCAAGGTCTCAAGCCAGAAGGATCAAAAACTGGTAGAAGAATGAGATCTCCTGCATTGCAGATTATGATACTGACCTAGTAGTAATGACCTATCAAGATTCCAAGATTATAGTCAGTCTACAGGAAGAGCTTAAGCTGTCTCAGTCTGCTTCAGCAGCCTTAGAAACACACAGAGAAGCCTGGGAGCCATTGTTTTTCTGGCTGTGTTCCTTGAGCACCACCATGGATGCCATGGAGGAGGCCTCACACAAGTGGTGATCTGACAGATGCAGTCCCAAGCAAACTCTAAAAATGAACAGTTTAAAGCTTAAAATGAACTGTTTTTTATAAATAGCTTGCATCTTTTAGATATGGGAATTTTTACAAAGCTTTTGATATGGTTGTTGCTTCATTTATTTAATCATCTGTGCTTCAGTTTGGGGCTATAGGGACATAAATGTTTATCAGGCCCTGTGCTTAGAACGGGTGTACAACAAGTGTGCAAGTACTGATGTCCAAGAACTGGACTGAACAGGACAGAACTTATCCCTGAGCCCAAAGAGCATGCCTTCTAGATCAGCACTGTCTAGCTGGCCACAATTCCTAGCCATATATGCAACTTAAAGTTTTCTAATAGCCACATTAAAAAGTTAAAAAGAAATAGATGAAATTAATTGTAATAATTATTTTATTTATCTGATATACCTGAAATATTATTTCGATATGTAATCAATATAAGAAAAATTCAGTTAGGTATATTTTGCTACCAAGTCTGAAATCCAGTGTGCCTTTCACATTCGTAGCACATACCCATTTGGACCAGCAACATTTCAAGTGCTCAATAACCATATATGTCCGATGGTTCCCGTATTGGACAATATGAGTCTAGATGGGATATGGACAAAAAAGTGAGAAAACTAATACATACAATAATTAAACCTAGTGATTTATGCCACTAAAGAAAAATAAAGGTCTGGAAAGGAGAGTCATTGCTAAGCATGAAGAGAAATACTTGAGAGGAGCTAGCCTTCCTAAAGCGGAGAGTGCTGAGTTCTCAGTTTCGCCAGATGTAAATTAGAAGAGAAATTACACCTGTTGCTTTTTACACTTCTTTGTGGAGATAGAGAAAATTATCTCAATAGTTGTAATAATAAGGAATCAAATTTAAAATCACTGGAATAGTTAACGTCAATCATTTCATTTTTCCAAAATTTTAGAAGATATATCACATTTGGTCTGGTCAAAACATGTGGGTAAAGCATGACATACAAAGGGACTACCCATGCTGTGGTAAAGGTTCAGTTTGTACTTCAACAAAATAATTCCAGAGTTTCCTTTGGACTCTTTGGGACAGAGAAAAAAGGTAGGCCTAGCTCTTGAAATGATTTTGCCACTAAGTGACATAGGGCTTTTTTTTGAAGGCTTGTCCCTAATTGGTCTCATTAGATGGAAGGTTCAGTTCATCCCAACCAAGGACAAAACCTAGCACTTCGAAGGTTCCGTGTTTTAGGGCGCTTGCTTCCCTCTCCTCACTCTGTTCCTAGCCCATCCTTGATGTTTAGTGAAACAGAATTGCTGAGATTTTGTCATTTTTCCTGGCGGACCAATGATCTCAAACATTAACACAAATGGTAAGGTGCAGATGTGGATTCGACAGTCACTATGCCCACCCCCTACCCTCTGTTGTGGGACAAACAGCACAAGTCCAAGGTCATATAGCTGTTTGGGCAGATTTAAGATTAGAATAGAGCCCCGCCCCCCCACCCCCTGCCGGATCACTGGCACATCTGCAAAATTAGACAATCTTCTCCAGAATTCAGATGAAGGGTATAGCTATCATATCTTACTGTATCAAGTACAAGCACCCCTTATTTTGTAAAAACAAACAAACAAAAATATTACCAGGGAAGAGCCAAATCCTCAGAGTTAGGGATATTTTATTTTTGTATTAAATTAGTCCACTCTTCTTGTTGGTGCTTTCTCATTATACTCCCATTGGAGGATGGAGGACCATTACGGGGGGAATTAAAATGCTCAGAAATGACACTGAGAGGGACAAATAAGTACTCAAATAGATGTTTAAAATTAGCATAACATGTTTTATGACTTGTGAGGTTCCTGAGAGATAATACAGTGAAAACAAAGTTTTACAAAACTTTTGTTTTTCTATTTCTCATATTTGAAATGTTGAGAGGCACTGATAACTATATTAAAATTTCTTACAATTCAAAGATGTTAAAAGTCGATCAAAGTTTCTAAACTGTTAGCGCTTTTCTTCCATTCAGCTTTCTGAGGGTAAATTTTATTCTAGAAAAGCAGAAAGCAGAATGCTTATAAATAAGTCACCATTTAATCCACATGATCACTATTCATGGTAAGTTTATAGGTTTTTTCCATGTGGGTTTAGTTTCTCTGAATCTGATTCATTTTCTGACGTTTCACAGCCATTCAGCTAGGCATTCTTCCATTCAGTCAATGTGTCAATACTTAGTATTTTCTCTTTGTCACACAAAGCACTGATTAGTGAGTGTCCAGCAGTGAGCCACACAGGCCCGGTCTCTGCCCTGGAGACTCTGCATTCCTGAAAGAGAGAGGATGTTATTACAAAGAGCTACACAAACAGATGCCTGAGCAGAAGTGATGCTAAATGCCAGGGAGGAAAGCCCCAGGCTGCCAGAATCACAGGGGAGTACGTTAAACTGGGAGGAGAGATTGTCCTTGCCAGGTGATATTAGGCTGGGACCTGAGCAGTCAGCAAGACCGAGTCCGGCAAAAAGAGGGTGGAAGAGCCCACGAGGCAGAGGGCATAGCATGAGCAGAGGCCTGAGTTGAAGCAACAGTGTTCATGGCACAGCCGGGGTAATGAGGGGAGGGCATGGTGGAAAATGAGTTCAGGGGTGGGTCATTCAGGGTCTTGAGGTTACAAGAGGCTTACATGACATGTGAATACAGTGGGAAGCCACCAAGGCTTAATTCAACTGTTTCAAAAAGATGGCTCAGGGGTCAAAATATATCAGAGACTTTTAACCCTGGGGAGATTTTTAAAAATACTGATGTCTGAGCCCTACCGACTAAATCGATCTCTGTGATGGGGCCAGTGTTCTAGAGTGCACTGCGGGTGATTGTCATGAGCAGCCAGAGCTGTGGTCCACTGAGAAAAGTGGGGCTCTCACAGCACGGGCCCTGGGCAGACTTTTCTCTCTCCTGGTTGAGCCGCATTTAATACAAAGGACATCAATGAGCTTAAACCTCTCACACTGATGCAGGTGTTCAGTTTACTCTCAGCAAGTCAAGCACAAAAACATTCTGATCAAAAGCCTAAAACACTATCACCTAATGGACATCAAGGGGGCAAAGCATAAGTAATAGAAGGAGCTTGTGATAATAATTACATATCAGCCAAAAATAACACAGTCCAGCCTACCACACCTTCGATGTGTACTCTTGGTTGGAAATAAGTCATTTGCTATGTACACATCAAAATATTCCTGCGAAGGCCCTGTTAGGGAAATATTTGGGACCATGTGGAATGAGTTAAGTCCCACGGTGTTGTGAACTACTGTGCTGCCGAGAGGCATGAGCTGTTCTCCAACTAATGAACCATATCATTAATTACAGACACCTCAAATAAAAACGCCTAAAAGGCAAGCATGATAAATACAATAAATAAAAAGGTCGTAATTTGCAAAGGGGCCAGCTCATTCTGGACCAATTGTCTCTCGTTTTCCTGGGCTGTAATTGGAGACATTAATTTGATTTATCACATGGGGCTGGGAAAGATCTTGAAGTTTGCAGAGATTAGAGAGTTGTGAAGTCCGTGACCTCCCAAAGTGCTTTCACCAAGTGCAGACAACGCATTTCAGGTCGGGTTTATTATCGAAGTGACTGTTTCCAAAGGGAAAGATAAATTGCGGAGACTAGCCCTCTCAAAAACCTTTCCCATCTATTTTTCAGAATAACACTTGTAGTTTTAAAGGTAAGGGTTAATTAAGCAGCTTCAGTTACTACTAACACAATCAAATGAAAATCCTTGAATTATTTTATTGGATGATAGTAACTGTCAAGTTTTTTCGGTTATTGTAATGTTGTCTGAGAGAAACCAACCTCTGTTGTCACTATTTTGGAAAAGATGTGTAGGTGTCTGTCTTTCCTTTTCTACTGTGTGTGCGTTGTGTGTGCCATTGTGTGTGTATACACACACACACACACACACATATGTATTTCAATTAAAATATTTAATTCCTAATTTTTCTGTCTAAATATTCATAACATTTGAAATTAACCTGTTAAATGTCTTATTGTAGCAACAGTAAAAATAATTCTTTGTAATTCTCTAATCATTCTCATTTTAAAAATAGGACATCAGCAGTTAAAAGTCAAATTATTTATTGGTCATAAAAAAGAAACCATATTACCCCATTTAGTCAAAGTAGAGAGCCAGCCTGTATTAAGTTAGAAAACAAATAATATTAATAATGATGATTTGTTGGACACCCATAATGGTCTGGGAGCCTGGCATTTGGCAGCACCTCAAAAACAGCTCTTTATACCCCACACAAGTACAAGCTGGAATTCTGGGAGGGCAGAACCATATCTGCTGTGCTCATAATATATGTCTGGTACAACATAGGTGGGCAATAATATTTTTTGAATGATTGAGTGAATAGATACCTTGGGTCTAGGGTTTTCCAGAGGTTGAGAGTGACCGGGGATATTTTAATTACTTTAGATTTTGTGTGTATTGAAACTGTGGAAAAAATGTGTCATGGTACCTAAGAATTTTCTCTACAGTCTCCTGCATCACCCAAGGCTGTATTTGGTTATGGGAGCAAAGGCCTAAATGTGCTCCCCTTTGTGAATAGGAGGCCTTACCTGAGTCCTCATTTCCCTCTGATTTCCTCCTGTACCTCACCTGCCCCGTGACAGGCCTGACTTGCACCCGCCCAGGGGAGTTTCCGGGCAGGACAACATTATTGAGCAATCTTCCCACAGGTCCTGAGCCCACCTTACCCTGCAGGATTGCTGATCTGATAGTCTGGAGCACTATCACCATTTCCAGCATAGTTTTAGCCAAAAATACATGATCTGGGTTTTGTTGAAAGTTCCATTAAACAGAAGTACTGGGAAAAGAATGGTGTCAGCAATTTGCAGAGGGGAGTGGGAACCTTAGGCCCACAGACTGGGGACCAGAGTTATAAACAGGGAGATCATCTAGGGGAGGACTCTTGAAAGTAAAACAAGGTATTATTCATTACACCAAAACAGCAAGATAAACCAGAGTTGTTGTCTGAGGAAGTCATATGGTGGGGTTTATTTTGTTCTCTAGCTTCTTTCCATGTTGGGTGTTTTGCTCTGTCTTCTTGAGCACTGAAAAATCACATTAGTTTGTTGGATCATTAGCCACTCTAAAGATCTATCGAAAGTCATGACCCTTCTCAGGAACATGCACGAGTGCAGAGACCGACGAAATGATGCTGATGATGTCCAAGACTTTTTGAGCCTTCTGACCTCCATTCTGAAATCAAAGACCTCCCGAACCTTGATATTTCTTTAATGATTTTCAAAACAAGTCTTTTGCACATAGTGCGGCATTCCACTTCCCCTAAATATTTTTTCCTTCTCTTTGCTAAACTGCAATATTACCTTAGCAGACAGAATATTAGACCAACACACTGAGCCAATGACTGCCAAGCCAGTGGTTTTCCAGAGAAAGGAGCCACATGAAAGCCCCCTGAGCGGCATCCCTGTATTTGTAACTATTTAGTGGTTGAGAGACTGGAGAAAATAACAGCCAATAGGTATACAATCTAAATTTACAAAGAGATAAAAGCAACCCAAAGATAAAATGCCTCCACTTTTGGAAATGAACAAATACTTGAATCTGCTCAGGAAACTAATTATTTGCATTTCATTTTTATTAGAGGATTGTATAATTTCCAACTGTACAAGGGAGGTTAAAAAATAGTAAAAGAAAAAAAGATTGGGGGAAAAGGTAGCTGTCTCAGGGAGGTCTCCCAAGAATGTGGGGAACGTTTCCACCGGGTTGAATTGGAATCAATAATTGCCTAGAAAATGTCTCCCGGAAGCCCAGTGGTGTTTAATTAACAGAGTCTCCATTCACAAGAAAAGTACTGGGCGGCTCTGCCAAGTACCTGTGTCATGGAGGAGAGAGCGGGGACCTCGACTGGATGAGCAGTCCATTAAGAAGACAAACCATCTGTCAGTTTAGCTTTCTTTGCCTTTCACTGAAAATATTTCTACTTGTCATGAGAAATCTCCAGAATCACAAATTAGGACCTTGCTGTAACCTTAGGGCCGAATGAATCTCCTAGCCTCCATTCCTCCTCGGCTGGGTGACCCCATAAAATAAACAGGAGATGGGCAATTGACTGCCCTTGTGACAGGGCCATGCCTGCAAGGAGAGGCCCCGTGAGGGCCCCATGCTTCCTGTTACCTCGGACACCTTCTGCTCTTGGATGTTGGCCATCTGGCTGCAAGTCTGTCAATAATTGAAAGACAACCTCAGTTGCTGGCTAGGTATGTGTGATGTATGCATGGGTGAGTGGGAAGGACATCAGGCCTAACAACCCTCAACATGCCTTACAGACAGCACCCAGAGAGTCAGAACTGTCAGGGAAAAAAAAATGAGGGACACTAGAGCTTTTGCAATTTTGTTGGTCCTCCAAACAAAAGAATTTGATCACTTTCATGGTTTAGCCCATCTCTGGATCAAAAAGCATATGACCATTTTGCAACCCTTATGAAATAACACTATTCAAATAAAAATTAAAAATGCATAGAAAAATCTTTAGGCAAACCATTGGTGGAGAACTAGACATACACATGGTGTCAACGTATCATCCTACGGATACTTGCAGCCCATAAGTGTAAAACCTATCGTAATCATTGCCTTAAGTAGAGATTGATCTTGACTTATGTTGTGGTGAGGGCATCAGACATGAGATACCCCTAAAGGAAGGCAGTAGGAAGTAACTAGCATCCCTTACAAAGCATTCATGCCAAAAGAGCTAAAGGAATATAAAACCAGGTTGTAGGAAACAGGAAAGAGGGGATAGAGGAACAAATTTATCAACATCATGAAGAACAAATTAAACAAATCCAGAAGGTGGGACAGGCCACCTGGCAAGTCGCTTAATCTTTTCAACAAGGTTAAATGGCTTGAGAAAATAAACAAATGGTGATAGTGAGGGGCTGTTCTGAAACTTGAGAGAATGAATAATCAAATAAAATAACATGGCTTTGATTGTCTCCTGGACTGAACAAAACAATTGTAAAAACATTTGGGGACAATGAGAGAAATGGGAACATAGACTGGGTTTAGACGATATTAGACAATTGTTAATCCTGTTAGGAATGAGACTGATATGAGGTTTGTAGAATAATGTCTGTCTTAGGGATTCATACTGAATTATTTTAGGATAAAATTATAGACTTGATGTCTATAATTTACTTCAACATCAGAAAAAAAGAAAAGACTCTGTGGCGAAATGTTAATAATGCTAAATATAGGAAAGATATGGGCTTATGGATGTTAATTATATCATGCTCTTCTTTTCTGTTTGTCTGGAAAATCTTAAATAAAAAGTAAAAAAAAGCGAGAAAAGGAAACATAACAGCACTTCTAAAAGAGAGTCAGGATGTAGAGAGGGTAGCTAATGGGAATATCTATATTACAACCAGGGAGTAATGCCAGAGAGGAAACATTAAGAGTGTGGTTCCTGTGATACAACCCTCCCCCGCTTTCCTTCACTGCTTGAACCTTCCAGGGCTTCCCGCTGCCCTTAGGGTGAAATCTAAACTCCTAGCACAGCCCTCAGGGACCTAAATCAATAGGCCCTACCTGCTTCCCTAGTATCACTTCACTGGCCCACATGCTGTGGTCTCCTCTAGGGTCCCCTGTGCCCAGGACTTCTATCTTTACCACGGCCTTCGCACATGTTGTTCCTTTCTTGTGGAGTGCAACATTGCACCTCCACCCAGCTCTGCTCAACCTGCTTCTTTTCACACCTCATCCCCATTCACTTTGGCATAGGCAGGAGGCACACTTTCCGTGGACACCAAGAAATCAGGAGAGAGATGCAGACCACTTATTTTGAGATCTGTAAAATATCAGAGCAGGAAGAAATGCTTCAAAGGGGTAGCAGAATTGTATTCTTTAAGTTTTTACATTTAACAAATCAGTGTATTTAGTACACACAGGTGCACTCATAGTGTACCTCCTAGCAGGTCCTCCAATGATATTCTGTTCAACATCATTTTATTATAATGTTGATGAGATGCCCTAGGAACTTAGCTTTTGTTTATAAATTAGCTTATGGTAAAATTGGTTTCATTGTAAGTCGTTTCACTTAAAGTTGCAGAACCTATCATCAACATTAAGTGAGGGCTTACTGTGCAATGCTCATGTGTATATATGTCATCACTTGACACCAGAGTCAAGTTTAGATTAGAGAGAGGCTCTTTCCGAGTGTGCAGCCGGGGCCTGGTCATCCACGCCTGCTGTGTGGTCACTGCCAACTTACTTTCTTACTCCCCCTCGGGCCTGTAAGCTACTTGAGGGCGGTATGTTAGTTTTCTATTGCTATTGTAACAAATAACCACAAACTTAGTGGCTTAAAACAACACAGATCTTACTGTCTTACAGGTCTGTAGGTCAGAAGGGCAGTATGAATCTCACCAGGCTAACACCAAGGTATAGGCAGGGCTGCCTTCCTCTTTGGAGACTCGGGGGAAGAGTCTTTTCCTTTCTTATTTAGGTTGTTGGCAGAATTCAATTCCTTGAAATTGTATGAATTTTAGTTGCTAGCTACAAATCAAGAACCATTCTCAGCTTCTAGAGATTTTCAAATTCTTTGGCCAGTGACCTTCTTCCTCCATGTCAATGCCAATGACAGCAGGTTGATTCCTTCCCATTCCTCAGCTCTTCATCAGAAGCTGGGAAATGTTCCCCACTTTTAAGGACCCATGTGGTTAGTTTGAACCCACCTGAAGAATTCAGGGTAATTTATTTCCTATCTTTCCCTGGCTGGTGTGGCTTAGTGGATTTGGTGCCAGGCTGCAAACCGAAGAGTCGCTGGTTCAATTCCTAGAAAGGGCACATGCCTGGGTTGGCGAGCCAGGTCCCCTATGAGGGGTGAAAGAGAGGCAAACACACATTGATGTTTCTCTCCCTCTCTTTCTCTCTCCCTTCCCCTCTCTCTAAAAATAAATAAATAAATATTTTTAAAAATTGTAGTTCCCTATCTCAGTGTCTATAACCTAAGTCACATGTAATTCTTTTTGCCATGTGAGGTAACATATTCACAGGTTTTAAAGATTAGGATATGGATATCTTTGGGGTCAGGGACCACAATTTTCTTATTGTTATTATTATTCTGCACTGCTGTTATTATGATCCAGCAAGTCAAAAATTAAGTTCAGGTGTTTTTTGTTTCATTTTTTGGCAGATTTCAAGATTATATTGTCTGATCTCATTCCATCTCACACTACAAGGGAAGAGGGAAATCCAGGCGACATCCAGGGGAGGGCTATTGGAGCTCATCAAAGAAAGGAATAAACACATCTATGGTACAAGTTTGGGGTTCAAAAGACAAGTTGTTTTGTCCCAGGAATTCAAGAGAAAATATCTGAAGTCCAAACTTCAAGGAATAGTTATGTTATTATTTAATTCAGAATTCTACAGAAGAAATTACTAGAAGAATTGAGAGTATTTGATTTGGGGATTGAAACTGGGGAGGTATGAGAGTGGGGAAGCATACTCATTTTCCTTACAAGCTCTTCTGCAATGTTGTTCACTTCAGCCATTTGCTTGCAATACTTCAAAAATGATTAAAAGTTAATATTTAGTGAAAATTAGTAGTCATACAAGAAATGTTATATAACTTCCAAAAAGAACAATGAATATATATGATATGTTATTAAGTGAGTAAAGAAAAGTAAAATGCTATGCTGAGTACACCTGTGTTAGTTAAAAATAGATATAAAAGATGTGCATATATGATTAAACAAATACATGCAGAATATTATTATATTTCTAAATGTAACTACAAGAAACTGAAAAAATATGGTTATATCTGGGGAGAAGCATTTGGGTGGGTGTGAGAAAGAGGCTCTCACTTTCCAGTTTGCACCTTTCTGTACGGCTTGGAAAAGATATGCATGCATCATTTCATCTTAAAATCTGACGAGGTCCATCTCAGCACAGAGAGTTTATATATTATTTTATGAGATTGTTTAATTTTTATTTCTCTGTGTTTCAAATAAAACTAGTAAAAATTCTATCTTACAAACTGTATGATAAATCCATGAAATACAAAACATAGGTCCAACAGAAGAAATAAATAACCCCTACAAAAGTTCTTAGAGATGAATAAAGTTGATATACCTATACTAACAATAATTTTTTAAAAAAGAAAGGAAAGAAAAGAGGAACTGGTGGGAAAGGGGGTAATCACAACAAATTCTACAGACATTGAAAATCAAAGAGTATAACAGAAGAAACAGCTTTAGGCCGATAGATTTGGAAATTTGGATAAAATGAACAAATACCATAAAACATAGAAGCTGATAAAATAAGGAAAAGAATCTGAATTCTTTGACATCAATTAAAGAAATGGAATTCATTATTTAAACTTTCCCACTATCAAAGCTTTAGGAACAGATGACTTCATTGGTAAATTTTTCCAAAAATTTCAGCAAAGGGTAAACCAAATTTATACAGATGCTTCTAGAAAATAGAAAAAGAAATCCTGTTTAATTCTGTTTATTAGTATAGCATAAACTGATTCAAAAGCTGACTCTAAAACCTAAGAATTTAGAAGAAATAATTTTCAAAAAGGTAAAAATGTTACAAAATATTAGCAAATAAAATCCAATAGTGTGTTAAAAGGATAAAGGATAACATAGCATTTCCAAGAAGAGGTTTTCCACATATCTGAGTGTTTTATGTTTGAAAAATAAATCAGTGTAATTCACACATAAAAAGAAATCAAAGAACTAATTTAAGCATCTCACTAGGAGCATGAAAATCATTTAATAAAGTTTAACGCCTATCATGCTAAAACCTTTTTGCAAACTAACAATAGAAAAACTTTTATAATTGGATAAAAAAATCTACACAAACTTTTTTCTATTACATTTTTACACACCTACATTATTTGAAACAATAATGTACTCATGTAGTACCATTATGATAAAATAATATAATATCATGTCCTGCTGTCAAAGGAATGTTACACCAACTTAGGGACTTCTAGGCAATTATTACTTCTGTGAGCTCTAAAAATGTTTCCATTTTGGCTTTGATGGAGGGAACTGAAAAATCAGCTGTTCATTTATGTAAATTAGACAAAGTCTTGACAATGATATTTCTGAATGAGGACACTTCCCATCCCAGGTGCACTGGGGCATCCAGAGTATGCAGATAGTTGTCTCTGACTGGTCTGGAGTTAATTCTCTTTTAACCAATGAGTATCTTTAGTCCTGATGGTAGCAAAGAGACTACTATGAAAGTCAGAGCTGGGTGTATAGAGTTAGGTATTTGGGACAATTAGGTGAAATCACACAACCCTTTGATCTCATTCCTCATAGCCCAGGAACATAGTCTAGGAACAAATTCCTTTCTTCTCACAGGGGGAGCTAAAATTGTCTTTGATTGGTCCACATGAAAGCAGATTCTAGCCATGAATTAATGGGGCCATACTTGCTCAGTACTAGTTAAATTTGGTGTCAGAGGCCAGAACCCTGACAAGAGCTTCTGTAATCAGTGCTCAGGCACAGAAATTATAGGGTTTTCATCCCTGGGGTACTGGGAGCCAGAGGTTTAGGGAAGGCTTGAAACTCATGTTCTATACAAAGCAGCTGTATACCTGCCTCCCTACCCAGGCTGAAGTGACAGGTACAAGCTTCCATGAAGTCCTTCTGGACAGCCAAAGACATTTTTCCTCCTTCCCTTTCAACAGGTCCAGTTTTTATTGGACCTGTATCCATTAATCAAATGATTAACACAGAGTAGGGTAGACAGAAGAAAATGCCTTCATCTACAAAGCGTGTTTGAACATATCATGTTATTTCTATGTGCATTCGGGATTTCTTCTAGATGGTTTGACCAGATTATAGATATGACTTCTTAAGATCTTAGGTTCAGAGGGACACTTGGAGATTAATCTTCTGTCCTCTGAACTGGATTCTGCCAAGAGGATAAGATTGAATTAAAATACTTCTCAAATTTTTCAAACTGTGAACATATATCTGAATAATAGAAATAATTATCCAGGTAATTTGGCATAAAGGTCTTTTTACTCTTCATTGCTTATGAGGATGTGCACATTATAATGCCCCTTACTTTCCATCCTAATAAGTCTATAAATTACAAGAATTTTCCACTTTATCTGAGGTGGCTCTGATGAAGTTCAGAAGTGTGAAAACCAAAAACTTTTCATTCTGGATCAAAATCCACCCTTCATAACCAGAATAGCTCTCTTTCTAGATTTAGTACTGTTGCGTTTGCAAGATGTGTACAAATCTGACTCACCATGTTATTAGATCTTGGAAGAAGAATTGTGGGTCAAATGACTTATCCAAGAGCCTTTCTAAGGCTAAATGTTTAAGCAACAAGAAACAGTTCAGGAAATTGGGGTCAATCTTCCTGGGTGTGAGTCAACTTTGTGGTGATCTAATTGGTATTTCTAGGGGTATGAGGCGGTCTGACCAAATTGATCTAGACAGCCTTTTCCCACTGGCAGAAGCACAAAAACTAGATGACATAATTCACAGAATAGGAAATTAGGAGCAGATAGGACTACTGCATTTCTTCCAAAGGGAAAGCACATATTGAACAGATTACTAAGGAGGATCCTTGAAGTTGGCAGAATCAATTCATTGAAGAGATAGCATAAGAGAGGAGACAAAGGCCAGAGCAGAAAGGCAAGGAGCTCAAAGACTGGAATATGACAGGGGCTCATTTGGTCAACTCATTCTTAGAATTTCTATCACTCCTGTACGTTCAATAATATTGTAACTCAACATTGACGTGTAAGCTAATAGGTCTTTGTTGTCTGAACATCCAACACTAGGCTAATGTCTTAATTATTTCCCATTGCTTAAGACAGATATCATTTCCACAAATTTGAATGAAAGAAATTAAGTTGAAGCAAATTACTGGTAACCACCCAGAAGTTTGGACTTATGGAAACACTTTAGAGCACAGCAGCAAGAGTAGGTTTCTTTTTTGTCTGTCAAGTTCAGCACATCTTTAGTGGAGTGGTAGAACTGTTTCCTTCCCCCTCGAACCAGGAAAAACAATATATTCAGAGCTTTATGACTGTGCTAAACTGGCCAAAATTTACTCAGCAATGTCCATGGGCAGCCATGTCTTTCAAAATGTCCTCTCTTTCCTTCCTTGAGAAAACATTGAAAAAACTATAGACAGTCTTGTAATAGAGACATTTTCCCCCTTGAAAGTAAGGAAGACAAGTGTAACATTTTCTCAGCTATCCCATACCAGTGAAAGACAAAGTGAGAATGACATCCATTGTGCGGCTGGAAGTGCAAGCTCTTGAATTTCCCACAAGGACTGAAGTGTTGCTTGCCTTTGGGAGAGCTGGACAGTAAGAAAGCATGATTACCACCCCCACTCCCCCTAGAGATTACCTCAAGTGAGGATGTAATAGAGCTTACCCTGAAGGGTCTCAGTGAAATGGTGCCAGGGGCTACTTCCCACTAACAGAGTCATAGTTCATCCCTGGTGTTGTTCCTAAGTAGCACATAACTGTAGAAGAAGGGAAGCAAATAAACTATAATTTCCAGGTCCTTTAATTGTTCAACAAACTATGTTCAGTTGTTTGTAATTGCTCTGTGAATCCTCTATTATTTCCTGAAATGCCTCCGGAGCAACACAGAGGAGTGGATTGTGACTCAGATATGGAATGGTAAAGTATCAAGACAATGGACTCAACCAAGAGATTAATCCTGGTGCTACTGAAGAGAGTGATTTTTTAAAGTTCAGATATAATTGACACATAAGACTGAATTAGTTTTAGGTATACAACATAATGATTTGATATATGTATACATGGCAAAATGATTACCAAAATGTTAATCATTCCATCACTTCACATAGTTACAAATTTTTTGTCTGATGAGAAACTTTTGAGATCTACTCTCTCATCACCTTTTAAACCTACAGTACTATAGTATTGTTAGCTGTAATCACCAGGCTGTGGGCATTATAACACCAGGACATTTTTATCTTATAACAGGAAGCCTGGGCCTTTTGATCACCTTTATCCATTTTGCCCACCCCAATACTCAGCCTCGAATCCACCAATCTGTTCTCTTGCTATACATTTTTGTTTTGTTTTGTTTTATTTTAGAATCCATATATAGGATCCGAGTGAACTCATACAGTATTTGTCTTTCTCTGTTTGACTCATTTCACCTAGCATAAGGCCATCAGATTCCATCCATGTTGTCACAAATGACAGCGTTTCTTTCTTTTTATGGCTGAATACTATGCCATTGTATATAAACCACATTTTCTTTATTCATTCATCTATCCATGGAAACTTAGCTTGTTTCCATGTCTTTTTTTTTTAAGAAGAGAATTTATTTATTTATTTATTTTAATAATTACTTTATTGTTGTTCAATTACAGTTATCTGCATCCTCTCCC